>MU727616.1:66011-116105 GCA_026770625.1 Nicotiana glauca
TTTGTCAAGAAAGGCACCTTGGTCATCTTCCTAAAAGGTAAGGGTCTATAATCCAAGCTCTTAATTTCTAGATATAACTAGGATAGACCATTAGAAGGGTAATTGATGAGGATAGAAGTGGATATCTTTCATGCATGAGTTCTTAAGAGTATTTTGTTAGGTCTTGAGCTAAGGATGGGATGAGGGATGGTAGGATATTTCACAAAATGGTTTTAAAAGCATGATACCCACTTAGTGTTTGAAAATATGCTCAAATGAACTAGAAATATGATCACCTCTCTAAATTGTGGTTCGATTTGTCATGTTCCTAAGAGATTGACGTTGCTAAGAGTCTCGGAGTATAGTAGGACTTAAGGAAAGATCAATCGAGGTAAGTAGGCTAAACTTTCTCTCTTGGAAGTGAATTCCATATTGTTTGTAAGTTTAAGTGTGGTTTACCTAACCAAAATTGTATAGTCCCAGAACTCATCTTAAATGAAGTTTAGCATGCTAATTGGGTGAGAAGAATTGCTTTGTCTAATGCTCCTAGTTGCTATTGTGTGTATTAAATGACTTGGTTGATTATGTCTACTTGGTCTACTTGTTGATGATATTTAATGACATATGGAAATGAATCGGATAAGGAAGTGTGAAACAAATATAAAATAAGTCTCAAATCTTATGAACTAACTTCCAAAAGTAGAATGGCCTAAAGGTCTTGTACCCGAACTATGCCCATAAGTGGTTGTTTTATATAATGCTTTGCCTTATAGATACGCTCAATGTGTAATATAATTGTTGGTTGGTATATTCCTCTTTTGGGAAGAGTCCCTTATGCTTGATGATTCTATCTCTGTTGAATTTGAAAATACATGACTTCCAGAATATTTGGTACATGGATATTGGTCGGTGATCTTTGGAAATAAAGGGATGGAAATGTGAGAAACCGAATACGGCCACCGTTCCAGAAATAAAGAATCTTGTGAATGGCCAAATAAGCCAAGGAAATACTGTTGTTGTTGGTGACTGGAACTACTCATTAGAATCTATAAATTATGAAGTATATTGAGGTAAGCATGGTTGCATTTATGATATATTCGTATACTTGTATTTATACTATAATTGTGTGCAATACTAAATTGAATCAAATATGTTTTCGGGAGTATCTTTAGCAACACCGAGGAAGGGTGGGTCATAAGACTCATTCCTGAAACTACACGTGCCGGTTGAGGGGTGCATTGAGCTTATTCCCCTTAACTGGGATGATCTTGGCAACATTGCAATTTGGTAATGCCAACCCACACGGCATATGTGGGAAGGCAGCTTAGCCGATCGGGCCGTGATCGAACGCCATGCCGCACACATGGTGGTATAGTGCTGGAAATCAATAAATCTGGTAATTCGATACCTGGGAAATTAAAAAACTGGAAATTTGTGATTTGGTATATGTCTCTAAAAGGGATGACTTAGCCGATCGGGTCGTGATCGGACTCTGTGCTAACAAAGACGGTGGTAAAACTTATATCGGTGCTAGAGATCTCCCAACCAAACAAAAATTATATATATTATTTTCATAAANGGTCTCTTTGATGGTCTCGGCATCTACCAAATTTAGTGCTTCTGTTTCGTCCAAGTTGGATTTAGGCTTGTTCTCAAAATTCTCAACTTCTCTGAAAATTTCCTCGGGTATCTTGTCTTCTTCCTCTAAGTCACTATTCTCATGTTGCATTGCCTCATTACATGTCACAGTCACTGGTTCATCAGGAAAAGTAATAATAACACCGTAGAAGGGAAAAGTATAAAAATAGTAATGAATAATGATAAAGGATAAATGCAATTTATTAAAACTGAGAAAATTGTTCAAACAAAGCTTGGCTCGGTGGATCGAGCATTTATTTTGAAACAAAGAAATCTTAAAACAACATTGATGAAAAATTTAAATGCCTAGAACGACTATAAACCCAGCTACCTAGGGACTCGGCAGGCTTAGGATGGTGTGGCGCTCTAGTTTCTGGGAATAGCTTCCTTTTGCCACAGTCTGAATGGTGAGGCCTTCTTCCTCCTTCTCCTCAGTTATGGCACAACAATCCTTGTCCTCGTCTTCCAAGAACAGATCCTTCAGCCTAGCTAGTGCTTCTTCTTCTGTAGTTCCCTATATTGTGTCAGCCTGATGGAAAGTTTGTTCCAGATGTGGTACCGGTTGCTCAAGAGGGTAATATGGTCCACGCTATGGAGGTGACCACTCTCTGTACTCTTTCCATGTATACTGGTATCCGAGCCCAAAGGTGTTACCATGATTTTTTAGCCGTATCAGCTTGGTGATACCCTGGAGGTTCTTCCTTAACCCCTTGTCGGGTTTATATCCAGACCATGCTAGTATGCTTTCTATTTTGTTACTCCACCATTTATCTTTCTCGATGGCATTTACTCGTTCAATGTTATGATATGTTTCCCCTCCTAGCCTTCTTCTATGTCCAATGGCCAAAATGGTTGGACTAGTGTAGATGGGGTTACTCCCATCTGCATGAATGATTACCTCCTGAAGGTTCCATTAGAATTTTACGGCTTGATGTAGTGTGGAGGGCACGGATCCAACAACATGGATCCAAGGATGGCCCAATAAAAGATTATATGAAGCCATTATGTCAAGCACATGGAATTCAATGTCGAACCAAGTTGGCCCCATCTGCAAGCAAAGGTTGATTTCCCTGACCGTGGCCCTCTAGGACCCATTGAAAGCTTTCACATTCATGCTTCTGGTCCGTATTTCATGGAAACCTTAGTCCAACCTTTTCATGTTGTCCAACGGACAAATATTCAGACTTTAACCTCCATCAACCAAAACCCTATTTAGACTAATATAAAAGTAGACGAATTCAAATTGTACTGTGATATGAAATGCTCAATTTTGATTCAGATCTTCGTGTTGCAGCTTATCTTCGTGGAAAATAATCTTATGGCTCTCTCGCACCTGACCGACCATGTTGGCTATTTCTCCGCCAGTGATATTATTAGGTACATAAGCCTCGCTCAGCACTTTCATCAAGGCGTTCTTGTGTGCCTCTGAATTCTGTAGTAATGAAAAGATAGATATCTAAGTAGGGACTTTGTTTAGATGGTCAACAACAGAATACTGTTTCGCCTACGCTTTCCTCCACAGGTCATCCGGTCTGGTCTCAATGATAGGCTGCCTAGCAGTGGCATCCTTACTTGAACCTCCCAGGTGTTCAAGCGTGTAGAATCTTCTAATTCTAGTTATTCCTTGTACGGTGTCAGATTCCTCTATCTTAGTCTTCCCTTTTCAGTGATCCTCGGCAACATAATCCCACGGTATTGATTTTGAGTTGAATAGGGGTATGGTTAACACCGTCACAGTAAAAGCTGTGACCACTTATACTTCAAATAGAGTGGAGGTGGCCGCAGGCAAAGCCACTTCTACCTCAAATGGAATTGATGCAGTTACCTCGACATCAATAGGTGCCTGAGTCTGAACTACGATAGGAGTAAGTGTGACTGCAACCTTACAGTCATCGCCTTCTCAGATAAGCCCGATTGACCCCTCAAGGTCTCATTCCTCATTTGTTTCTATAACATGTATGCCGTCACCTCTATGATCATGGAGGGGATTGTTGCGAACATTAGGTGCAACTTCCTTCGCTTGTATGACCTTGTTCTCAATGAGTGTCTGGATCTTATCCTTTAATGTTCAGCACTCAGTAGTGGTGTGCCCTTTCATACTGTAAGGCCCCGTGAAATCCCTACTCGAAAACCCAGATCCCGTGGTGCCAAGTTAGGAACATGTGTTAGAAATTAGTAAATATGATTCGCGGCTCGCAAGCTCGCCGCTGCGCGGACCTTTTTGGATTGAATAATGCATTAAAAAGTCAAGAATAAGTTTCCAAAAAAATGCAAGAAATGCGGTCCAGAATGCGGTTGCATAATCGAAATGCGGACAGCATATCTGCCGCAGAGTGAAGCAGAATGTTGGTTAAAATTGAAGTCAGTAATGCGGTCGAAATGCGGTCACATAATCGAAATGCGGACCGCATAGTCGTCACATATTTTCCTTTGATTTTTGCGAGGGTTAGTTCTGCGGTGCACTTTGCGACCGCAGAACATGAATGCGGACCGCATTTTTACCGCAGACTGAGTCAGAACGTTAAGTTTTTGGGGAGCATTCTGCGGTCCATTATGCGGACCGCATGTTTACTCTGCGATCGCATTCTTGACTCGGGGCTCCAATTTTCTAATTTTTAACCCGACTTCCATATCGATATATCCGGTGTTATAGCTCATTTTAAGCATTCTTCTGAGCTTTTTCTAGAGGGAGAGAGAGGGGTTTTAGAGAGAGAAAGCCTCCACATCAAATTACTCCATAAGATCTTGCTTAAACCATGAGATTTGTCAAGAAAGGCACCTTGGTCATCTTCCTAAAAGGTAAGGGTCTATAATCCAAGCTCTTAATTTCTAGATATAACTAGGATAGACCATTAGAAGGGTAATTGATGAGGATAGAAGTGGATATCTTTCATGCATGAGTTCTTAAGAGTATTTTGTTAGGTCTTGAGCTAAGGATGGGATGAGGGATGGTAGGATCTTTCACAAAATGGTTTTAAAAGCATGATACCCACTTAGTGTTTGAAAATATGCTCAAATGAACTAGAAATATGATCACCTCTCTAATTTGTGGTTCGATTTGTCATGTTCCTAAGATATTGACGTTGCTAAGAGTCTCGGAGTATAGTAGGACTTAAGGAAAGCTCAATCGAGGTATGTAGGCTAAACTTTCTCTCTCGGAAGTGAATTCCATATTTGTTTGTAAGTTTAAGTGTGGTTTACCTACCAAAATTGTATAGTCCTGAGTCGCCTCTTAAAAGAAGTTTAGCATGCTAATTGGGTGAGAAGAATTGCTCTGTTTAATGCTCCTAGTTGCTATTGTGTGTATTAAATGATTTGGTTGATTATGTCTACTTGGTCTACTTGTTGATGAGATGTAATGACAAATGGAAATGAATCGAATAAGGAAGTGTGAAACAAATATAAAATAAGTCTCAAATCTTATGAACTAACTTCCAAAAGTAGAATGGCCTAAAGGTCTTGTACCCGAACTATGCCCACAAGTGGCTGTTTTATATAATGCTTTGCCTTATAGATACGCTCAATGTGTAATATAATTGTTGGTTGGTATATTCCTCTTTGGGAAGAGTCCCTTATGCTTGATGATTCTATCTCTGTTGAATTTGAAAATACATAACCTCCGGAATATTTGGTACATTGATATTGGTTGGTGATCTTTGGAAATAAAGGGATGAAAATGTGAGAAACCGAATACGGCCACCGTGCCAGGAATAAAGAATCTTGTGAATGGCAAAATGAGCCAAGGAAATACTGTTGTTGTTGGTGACTGGAACTACTAATTGGAATCTATAAATTGTGAAGGATATTGAGGTAAGCATGGTTGCATTTATGATATATTCGTATACTTGTATTTATACTACAATTGTGTGCAATACTAAATTGAATCAAATATGTTTTCGGGAGTATCTTTAGCAACACCGAGGAAGGGTGGGTCATAAGACTCATTCCTGAAACTACACGTGCCGGTGTAGGGGTGCATCGAGCTTATTCCCCTTAACTGGGATGATCTTGGCAACATTGAAATTTGGTAACGCCAACCCACACGGCATATGTGGGAAGGCAGCTTAGCCGATCGGGCCGTGATCGGACGCCATGCCGCACACATGATGGTATAGTGCTGGAAATCAATAAATCTTGAAATTTGATACCTGGGAAATTAAAAACTGGAAATTGGTGATTTGGTATATGTCTCTAAAAAGGATGACTTAGCCGATCGGGTCGTGATCGGACTCCGTGCTATCAAAGACGGTGGTAAAACTTATATCGGTGCTAGAGATCTCCCAACCAAACAAAAAGTATATATATTATTTTCATAAAGTAGAGGACTAACATGTTTCAAAATTGGGTGTTAGAATATTGTTGATCTTGACTTATTGTTTGTGGATTCTTTGCTTGTATGGATATTCTACTCTGAAATAGTACTTTTAGCCTTACATACTAGTGCTATTCGACGGTACTAACGTCCCTTTTTCCGGGGGCGCTACAATCGTGTTATGATTGTAGGTGGTTCTACAGCAGGTACTCCAGTCCACCGGCGGTAGCACCTCCTCTACTTTTATTCAGCTGTGTTGGTGAGCCTCACTCCATTCCGGGGTCATGTTATGTATCTTTTGTTCACTTTCTAAATACATTTTGAGGTATAGTCGGAGCCTCGTTTCCAGCATTTCTCTATTACTCTTATCTTGTGTTTAAAGACTCCGTAGACTATTGTGGGTGTAGGTTGATATTGGGAGTCCGGGCTAGAAATGTTGGTACTTGATAAGCATGTTTTTCATTAAATTTGTAAACTTGTANTGTAAGGCCCCGTGAAATCCCTACTCGAAAACCCAGATCCCGTGGTGCCAAGTTAGGAACATGTGTTAGAAATTAGTAAATATGATTCGCGGCTCGCAAGCTCGCCGCTGCGCGGACCTTTTTGGATTGAATAATGCATTAAAAAGTCAAGAATAAGTTTCCAAAAAAATGCAAGAAATGCGGTCCAGAATGCGGTTGCATAATCGAAATGCGGACAGCATATCTGCCGCAGAGTGAAGCAGAATGTTGGTTAAAATTGAAGTCAGTAATGCGGTCGAAATGCGGTCACATAATCGAAATGCGGACCGCATAGTCGTCACATATTTTCCTTTGATTTTTGCGAGGGTTAGTTCTGCGGTGCACTTTGCGACCGCAGAACATGAATGCGGACCGCAT
Source organism: Nicotiana glauca (assembly GCA_026770625.1). Taxonomy (NCBI): domain Eukaryota; kingdom Viridiplantae; phylum Streptophyta; class Magnoliopsida; order Solanales; family Solanaceae; genus Nicotiana; species Nicotiana glauca. The sequence continues at coordinate 72,819 of MU727616.1, forward strand.
TTTTACCGCAGACTGAGTCAGAACGTTAAGTTTTTGGGGAGCATTCTGCGGTCCATTATGCGGACCGCATGTTTACTCTGCGATCGCATTCTTGACTCGGGGCTCCAATTTTCTAATTTTTAACCCGACTTCCATATCGATATATCCGGTGTTATAGCTCATTTTAAGCATTCTTCTGAGCTTTTTCTAGAGGGAGAGAGAGGGGTTTTAGAGAGAGAAAGCCTCCACATCAAATTACTCCATAAGATCTTGCTTAAACCATGAGATTTGTCAAGAAAGGCACCTTGGTCATCTTCCTAAAAGGTAAGGGTCTATAATCCAAGCTCTTAATTTCTAGATNTGTAGAATAAAACATAGCAGGCTTGCTCAGTCGGGTTTACTCGGTTGAGCGCTGGTCGCGCTCCTCGGATTTTGGGGCGTGACACATACCGGAATGGTATGCATAGGTTTTGTTCGGATTAACCCATTGGGATGGATTTTCTAGCGCCACATCGAGAATAGGAGTGACATAACCTGAGGCCTTTAACCTTTTATACAATTAGTCAATGGGCTCAGTAATGGTGGTGTATTGTCTGGGTGGCTTGCGGTCGAAGTTGGGTCTAGGTCTTGGATAATTTTAGCGAGTTGGTAGTGATTGGAAGTAGGATGGTTTGGGAATTATATGTGTAATAGATAGTGGCTGGTTGAGAATATCTGGGAGATGAAGGTTGATATGTACGTGGTGATGTTTGGTATGTAGGTAGTGATGCTTGGTATGTAGGTGGTGATGCTTGGTATGTAGGTGGAGGTGTCTGATATGTGAGTGGAGGTGCTTGATATGTGAGTGGAGTTTTTGGACCCTAGGCCACCATTACTGCCCCAACATCTCTCTTCTTTGATATGCCGCATGATTGGAGTGCCTTATTTGTGGCTTGAAGTTCCTCAAAATTTGTTACCATCTCACTCTTGGTTCCTTCCTCAATCCTTTCTCCAAGCTTGATGATATCAGAGAATTTGTGATTTTCAATGACCATCAGTCTCTCATAACATTGTAGATCCTATGCTCTGACGAAGAATTTATTCATCTGTTCTTCATCCAAAGCAGGCCTGACCTTGGTGGTTTCCGACCTTCAATGAGTAGCATATTTGCGAAAAGTTTCAGTAGGTTTATTCTTGAGATTCTGAATGTAGAAGACATCTGGTGCATTCTCTGTGTTGAACCTGAACTGGTCTATGAAATCCAACGTCGTGCTTACCCAATTGGACAATTTCTTGGGATTTTGGCTGATATACCAAGACAACGCGTCCCCAGTAAGGCTCCTCATGAAGAACTTCATTTGAATCTTTTCATCGTTTCAAACCCCGACAAGCTTGTCACAGTAGGTCCTTAGGTGAACCCTGGGATCACCTGTACCATCGAACATTTCGAACTTGGGAGGTTTGTACCCCTTTGGCAATTCCACATCGGGCTGTATGCACAGATCTTCATAATTCAAACCTTCTATTCCTGCATCACCTTTAACACCTTGAACTTGACTTGTTAACTTCTTGAGTTCTTCGGCCATGTTCTTAATGAGCAGGTCCTTTTCGGAGGGTTCCTGGGCACAGGAGATTGGTTGGGTAGAATGTAGTATAATTTTCACATATATGGGATTGCTGTGATGGGTGCCAGGGACTTGGGCATAGTGATGGTCATTGGTGGAGTTTTGTGGATCAGGAATAAGTGGGGGTGTATTTTGGGGAGTGTGGTATGTGCTGGTATGTGGTGGTTGGTGGGTACGGAATTGGTTGATGATGATGTTATGGTGGAATTTGTACTGGCAATGGATTGATATTTTGGGGTAGAGTTGCGTATTGATTTGGTACCGTAGGATTTTGGTTGTTGGTTTTGTGTGTTTTAAGGAGGTGTTGGGTTCTTTGCGTTCTGCTGGCGGATATCAGAGACATTGAGGGTAAGTGACACGTTTGCCAAATTGCATATCTGCTCAAGTTCTCCTTGCAGTTCTAGTATCTTTTGTTCCAGTCTCAAAACCAGCTCATTTGGGGTCGGAGTATTGCGGCAGTCGAAAGTCTTTGCGTTCTCAACATTTTCCTTTTGGATTTTACTTAAGTCGCCCATCTTTGATTTTCCTCTGCCTTTTGTGTTGCTTGGAGAAGGAGGAGGTGGAGGGCCTCTAGATCTTGTACGATATGCCGATGAGGCCAGTATGAGCGAACCAACCTAAGGGGATGGGAATAATAATAAAGATAAGCAAAAACAAAAAAGGTAACAAGTTAGTGAGGATTCTGAAATGTTTGCAATATTTAAACACATATTACAAAATGTAAACTTGTATCCTAATTTGGGAACCTCGTTGTGCCCGAGGTAGGCCTAGCGACAAATAAATTTGGAGAACATCAAATGTCAATAAATGCTTCATTTCATAATATAAAAGTAGACGAATCCAAAATGACACTAATATAATAATAAAACAAATCTCTATTGGCACTTGGCCTTATTACATTTTAAGAAAAGCAAATAAACCTAATCTATTTGGTCCTAGAAGGACCTTCCCAAGATTCGATCTTCCGGTCTCCATCGTACAGACCTCCCAGCTCGCGCAGTCCTAGCAGCAAGTAGGCTTTGGCCAAATGTCCTCCCTAAGCTCCCTCAGCATTTTTGGCAGTTTTCAGTCCTCTTTATGACTTTTCCCTCCAGCTCTTCTATTCCTCACTCTAGATATTCCAGAATTCCTATTGGAAGTGACTTCCATCTCTTTCCATTCCTCAATCAACCTCACGTCCCTCTCATGTATTTCCCAGTGCTCATTTTCAGAGTCATGGACCCTTTTGCGCAGCCTATTGTACTTGACTTGGGTTTTAGCTTCATCATTTATGATTTTGTTCCCTCGACCGGTCCCTGGTGTCACCATCCTTTTCAGATTGTCCCCAAACCATGCTGGGTATAGAGGCTTGCACCCTGCATGATATCTATCTGGCTCAATGGTATTCTTCTCCACAATAGTTTTGTAGTGCCACATATGTTGAGCTTGGCACTTGTAAGGGATATCGTCGTCTTGAAAGTCTGCCCTAAAGTGGCTCATCTTGACTACCCTTGGTACAATATGTTTTCTGTCTGCTTGCCTCATAACTCGCATAGGGACATATGGATATATCCCTCTCAACCTGATTAACACCAAGTGCAGAGCATCCTTTGACTTGATAATAAACTCGTCTGTTGGGAACCATCCAACCATCCACTGTACCTGTCCCTCGGTCAGATTGTCGAAGAACTCTACCCATTCGCTGGCACTTTTAGACTGAGCAAATCTATTTGGAATGTAGGTCATCTACTTAGGATGATTGAAGGTAATGTGGTCGTTCCAAGCCCTTCGCGGAAATTCTTCACGATAGCGGCCCTTTTGGAGATGCTCTAACAACCACAACTGCAGTAATAAATTACAACCCTCGAACTGCTTGACCCTTCTTTGATAGCGCTGCAGGGCCCTATAGATGTTAGGTATGATCATGGGGACTATGGTATATGTCTGTCCATTAATCCCTTCCATCAGAGTTTTTGCGACCATGGCCAACCTAGAGTGAATCTTTCCCTTTTTCATTAGGAACATTATTAGCCTTAAAAAACACATAATGAACATGAACACTCTGTGGTGGATGTGACCTAGTGAAGTGAGGGTGATTTCATCATGGTAAGTGTGGAAAGACTTGCTATGGCCATACCTCTCGTACAAATATTTGAAAGGTATGTAGGAATCCTTCAAACACACTATGTCGACATTTTTTTTAGCCCCATCATCTTCAAAAATCCACTGCCTGTGCGGTTTTCTGGCACTAAAAGCCCAGGACTATCCGAAGTCAAACCCCATAAGTCCTCCTATTTCCTCTAGAAGCGGTGTCATCTCTGTGTCACCGAAATGGAACATAGCTCTTTCACTATCCTAGAATAAGGTGGCAGCCTCGATCAATTTATTGTTTGGTTCAATATCTAGCAAGGAAGGCAAGTTACCTAGATACTTTTTCACATGCTTCTTGTCGCTTGAAGAAAGGTCCTCCCACCAGTCTAGTAGCAATGGAGGGATGTTGATAACCATAACGAATTTGGGGACCTCGTGCCTCATTTTTTGCAAAATAAAAGGGTTATACCTTAACCCTACCGGACTCGACTATTTATACATTTATGATCAGCATATCGACATTTAGTTCTCCAAATAAATGTACAAAATGTGGTTGCGTCTGTTGGATTATGGAAAACCCGATGGACTTTGGATAAGGCTTATCATAAAGGATCATTATGTGGACGATATAACTGATCTGACTAGGTTTTGACCATGATGCATGCACAATTTAAATAGAGTAAGGTTTTTATGGGGTTTTAGACTGGTACCCTCTAAGCGGACAACTTGAGGGGGAAGGCACGGAACCATCGACTGCATTGCTGATCGACTAGTTTTACCGCAAATAAGCCCTTTTGAATTTAAGGGTAGTAAATAGGAAGAGCGCAACCATTCATTAAAGTGTTTCTATAGTATTTGATACTCAGGAGTGGAATACGATGCGGAGTATGATTTATGCAATAATTAGTAACATGTAATCAAGTATTTTCACGTAGGAAAAATAAATACAGTATTTAAATAATTGAAAGACAGTTACAGGAAAAGGAAATAAAGAGACAAGTCAGTGTCATGGAAATAAAAAAATCATAATTGCTTGAAAAATAGATAGTTAAATTCAAATAATGGAGAAGGGTATGGGATAAGCATGCTTGGACTAGATTGTAAAGACAAGTTCGTTATGGTAAGAGCCTAAAAGATATCCCCAGCAGAGACGCCATGCTGTCGCGCCCCCTTTTCCCCCTCCCTTTTTGACGGGGAAGAGAGGCTCGGGTTTTGACATTCACGAGGTTTAATGACTCATTTGCTTTTGGGAATTGGGTATTTGAAGAGTCACTACCTAACGAATTATGGTGCGTTAGGGCACCTAGAGCGATTAACTCTTGGGTTGGTTTACATTACTAGATATTAGGGTAAGGGATCGAAGAAACCTCGAGAAGAAGGTATTAGGCACCCCTCTTGGTCCACAGCTGTGGATCCCGACTGAACTTATATCCACAAATTAGTCCATATAAATAGTTAAATCAAGTAAGCTGCAAGTAAAGCACGTCGGATAACTTAAGTAGTAAGATAAATGTTTGAACAAGTTGTAAAACAAAGGTTTAAGTAAAGAAAGGATTTGGTAAGAGGGGTCCTAGGTTGTTTATCCTATAGGATGTCCCCATGCAATGTCCGATAAATACTCCTCAATGAGGGGCTACACGTGACATTAACATATAGTCATCATATCCGGTCTACCCTTCCCGTCCCTTTATTGGTCATGCAAAGCGAGTGTTTGGTCAATGATTCCTGTTGCGTGCTGCTACCCATCCCTTCTTAATGGTCCTGGAGGGAGTTAGGACCTCTACCTATAGGTGGTTCTAGACGTACCCCTAAGAGTTTAAAAGGCAAAAATTCTAAGGCGAAAGTCAAAAGCATTTAGGACTTTCACACATAATGGGAGCAATTAAGAGGCTTAGAGTTTCCTCCTCAAACAAACACATAGGCAGCATGGTTCAAGCACAATTAAGGTTTTTTATTAATTAATGTCCTAAAGCAGGATATCTAAGTAGATATGCAGAAACAACTAACCCCTTTTTAGACTCAAAAGTTACACCATTGTAGTTGCCTAGGGATTCGTTCAAAAGCCTGTTAGAATCAGAAATATTGAGCGATAGTGATAGTTTCAAAGAATGCAATTTTGAAAATGCCCTAAAGGCTTTTCCATACGCAGAATATTGATGTTTATATTAGTGCAGAAATAAACAGATTTTGAAATAGACTCCTTTAATACCTATAGGTATGATATCTAATGAGATTGAGGCAGTTTGAAAGAACTTATTTCAGAAAATGCTTAATACTCAATAAGACCAATTTACAAACAAACTAGGCGTGATCAAGTTGATTTATTAGACTAAATTAGATTAACAAATAGAATTACGAGTAGGATTCCCTATAGGCATGATATCTAGGCGCATTACTGATTTTAATCGATTTGCAGGTTTGGAAACATACATAAATACTCGTTATAACTGAATCTTGATTAGGTCCTATAGGCATGGCATTTATTATTAAACCGAGTTTAAGACATGATTTTTTGGAACCTATAAACATGGTTTCTAAACATGGCAGAATATAACACCTTATGGACATGGTTTCTACTTGATGAGCAAACAAACTTGAAAGTGAAATCCTATGGGCATGATTTCTATTAAGCAAAGCAATTAGATTAAAGAGTAAAATCCTATGAGCATGTTTTCTATTTAATAGAGCAAACAGACTTTAAAAAAAACGTAAAGTCCTAAGAGCAGGATTTCTACCCATATTACCCCATAAAGTATGCATCTAACCACCCCTTTTTTACTAAATACCCCAATATCTATTTACAAATTATTTACAGGCCAATGAATGAATTACATAAATAGAAATAGGAAATTAAGAAGCTATTCTATAGGGAGCCTTCAATTAATCTCAGATGTCCCAAAGCCTCCAATGGCCTCATATGTCTCAGTTCTATAGAAAAAATCAGAGTCTCGGTGCATCAAAGTTCCGTAAGGATCTCAAGGATTTCGGGCAGTTCTTACACCTAGACATAGTAACCAAGAATTGAACAAGTGTAGTGTGGAAAGGCCAGCCTCAGTATGCCAGAGTTCAGAGAGTTCTCAAAGGATCCCAAGGCAGTATACATACTAGAGGGGGCAAAACTTATTGGCTAAAAATAGAGTGAGAAGTGTTGGACACAAATTGAAAGGTTTTAGTAAGAAACTGTATTTAACAAAAGCCTTTTTTGAAAGTAATTCAGTAAAGCAACAGAGATTGTTTGGAAAAGAGATTGGAATAGTTAACAAAGTCCAAACACCTTAGGATAGGTTCATACACAGCTAGTTCACAAAACAAAGTAAATTCACTAATCATACACATGGGTCAAGGGGTTTGGGACACATAGAACATTTGGCTGCAAACACATAACCCAGCAAAGGTCTAGGACTGGTTTAGACATGCTCAAAAACAGCGGACACTAGCATAGTCACAAAACTAGACATGAAGAACACAACCACATAAAGGGGTGATAGGGATTTGGGATTCATGGGATATGGTATGGTAAGTATACAACAAGTAAAAGATAATTGATAAGACATGCTCAGAAACACACATAAAGGGGAATATACTAATTTAAAGGAAGGGGAAGACATAATAACATGCTAGTAATGTATACTAATCTTAACTACAAGTTTCACAATAGAACCATAAATAGAAGCAAACCAGAAACAAGAAGAATTGAAACAATAAGAGAATCATGTTGTTGTTAGAACTTTGAATTAAAACTAGGACATGCAAGTGAAGAAGAGAGTAAGTAGAATAAAAAGAACAAGAGAGCACAATGGTTAGTCTTGGCTTGCAGCCGGCTAACTTAGACAGTAGTAAATAGTACAAGAGGGAGAACAGAGATTTTTTAGTATGAGAGATAGTTTGAACCCAAGTGTTCGTGTATTGTGCTAATGAAAGACTAGAGTATTTATAGTTGTTAATGATCCTTACAATTTATCTACAAAAAAACTACAAAATAACTACATAATCTGGAGTTGACAGAGTAACTACATAATAATTAAGTTGATAAGGAGTTAACCAGTAACAATAATTAGATCAAGTACTGTTTACTTTCAACAAGTGAAATATAAAAATAACATAATGTTTCCCTATTGTTCGGACTATTATACTGGATAAAATAAAAAATAAAGGGTTAATTGTAGCACAAATCTGCTACAATTAAACTTCAACAATCTTGTTCATAAACTTGTCTACTAGGTTTCTACAAAACTAGCTGCAACTAAATAATTTAACTACATGATCCATACAAAAAATTGCAACTAATTCTTCTTCCTCCAAACTTGTGTTTTCTCGTTCACAACTGGTGCACTTTTTTTCCTTGCTAATCTGCCAGTCACCTCACTTTCTCTAATTGCACCATTCGCTTGCTTCTTCCTAGCGTAGTCCCACAGTAGCGCTCCATAGCTTTTACGATTTTGCACCAATCTCTTATTAATAAACTGTTCCAATCTAAAAAATAACATATCTATATTTGTCATACAAATATATCTACAATATAGCTACAACTATATAATACAGTTAATTTGGCTAGGAATGCTAGGGTCACATAACGTCTGGAATCGAAGCACCCCATAATCAACATTATGGGATGCAAAAAAATATCCATTCTACACAAAATATAAATAATCCACATTAATTCAGTGCTTAAATAACATAGGTACAGTTGCAATTTATATACAAAATAACTACAAAAATGTATAATTTTAAACAGATCAATATAGCTACAACTAATCTTCAAAATGAAGACAAATAATCTACCACTATCTCTTTTCCTTTCCTTTTCGCTTGTTTGATTGGCCTCGAAGATTCTCCAACATCGAAATCATATTTTTGTTTAGTTCTAGCTTCAGACTTGATTTGACACGGAGAAAGACTATGCTTCTTATCTATAATTGCATGTGCATATTTCTTATGCTTTTTGGGTGAATGTGGTGATAATACACCCAAATCGAAAGAAGGTATATCAGCTTCTCCAGCTTTTTGAGGGCTGTGCTTTGAAGGTTTGTTCTTCTTCATTGAGAAAATTTGAAGCTGAAAGAAAATGTGTGTATGAACTGTGGACGTTAATGGTGGGGGTTGCATATGTTTCTTTGATTTTAGCAGAGGAAAATATGGGAAAGAAACATGGGTGTGGGGTGATACGTGGATGAGGGTGTGGGTTTGGGAGAGAGAAACGTGTGGGGGAGGGGAGGGGGGATTTGGAGGAATATATGGTACCATTAATTTAGGAGTGATATACTGTACAATTAATGTACCGTTAAACCATTATATGATATATAATTTGTAATTAAATATACTAAATATAATTATATCAAACCTTAAATATTGAAGGTAATATAATTTACTATATGACATAGGAATATAAAAATTCCTTAGTAATATTGGTTTTAACTTGTAAGTGGAGTGGAATTCCGTTGTTCCACCGGCCCAATCGGGCACAGTCCAACTCAATGCGAACCATAACTACCCCTCTTAACAATTGATGAGAATCTCACCCAACTACATATTCTATTCAATGAACTCCTGATTAAGGTATACTCCTATTTCCCATTAAACAAAATCTAATCACTTTTTACCTCATCAAAAAATCAAGATTCCTATAGGATTTTGCTAAAGAGCTCAACTTGCTCTAGCATTTAATTAATAGTACTAATTATACATCCAATAAGCCCCCTTAGTTCTCTTCTCTGACACATATACTGACGTGTATAAGATTAGACTATTTATATTTTCGTCTTGTTGGTTAGATAAATCATAAGTTTAACTTATATATGCTTGGTCATCTACATGATAATTGCATGTAAATATCCTTTAAAAAAAGGATTAGTAACACACTGACCGTTTAATTTTAACACTATCAATGTATATAAATCAAAATTCTTAATAGTCTCCACACGCACCAAGCACATAACGATACACACACAAACTCTATATATATGTATGTGTCCCACTTCCATTACTGCTCAAACTCTCATTGTGCCCGGTATATATAGAGTGAATTCTCTTGAATCCAATTCAATTCATTCATTTATTGATCACCTCCTCTCCTTTTCTTTCCTCTTCTCCTCCTATGAACAAAAGGAATGTGTAGACACATTTAACACCACATCTATATCTATACCTTAATTCCCACCCACATCTTTCTAATTAACTGTCTCTCTCTCTCTCTGTGGTGTCTCTATTTGATTGAATGAATGCTGATTTTAACCCTTAATTCATTCTCACAAAGTGGATAAGTATCTCCTAATTCGCTCCACTTCTATAGGGGCTCAGTCTCCTAATTTTTCTGGATAATATTTGAGACTTAGTCTCTCTCACAAGTGTTTTTTAGCTCTCAAATCTTCTTTTACCACCACCAACACGTTGTATCGACCAATGGGTATCCTCAATTTTAGCTCTTTTCCCTTTATTCCGCAATTCTTGAAATAGAACAAAAGGAAGAAAAACCAAGAAACAGTTAGATATAGTTACTCACTCAAAATCTATCAATATCCTCATCCACTTTTTTAACTACTCTATATATACTTGTGTTGCCTAGTGTGTTTCATGGACTACTTGAGAGAAATAGAAGGTAAAAGATCTCATGATCCTTATTTCATGAACAAAATGAAGAGATGTGTATTTGTTAAGGGTCCAGTAATTGTAGGAGCAGGGCCATCAGGATTAGCGGCTGCAGCATGTTTAAAAGAAAAAGGAATTCCAAGTTTGGTCTTAGAGAGATCTAATTGCATAGCTTCTTTATGGCAACTCAAAACTTATGATCGTCTCTGTCTTCATCTGCCTAAGCAATTCTGTGAACTACCACTCATGTCATTTCCTAATGATTTCCCTACTTACCCTACAAAGCAACAGTTTATTAAGTACTTGGAACACTATGCCAAGACGTTTGATATTAGACCTGTTTTTAATCAATCCGTGGTATGCGCTAATTATGACCGAAATCTCGGGTTTTGGAGAGTAAAAACAGAAACAAAGATAACGACAACGACGACAACAACAACGGAGTATGTTAGCCGATGGTTGATCGTGGCAACGGGGGAGAATGCTGAGGCAGTAGTACCTGGAATAGAAGGAATGGAGGAATTTGGAGGGAGTATAATGCATACAAGCTTGTACAAAAGTGGTGAAATATTTAGAGGGAAAAAAGTGTTGGTAGTTGGATGTGGGAATTCAGGAATGGAGGTGTGTTTGGATCTGTGTAATCATGATGCAAGCCCTTCACTTGTGGTCAGAGATACTGTAAGTAAACACTCAATACTCTTATTCATTCTTTTCTTTTCCTTAGCACTCTCTAAAAGGAGGAAAAAAAAAAGGAAACAGTAAAGCCTGACCTTTATTTTTTTGGGACATTAACAAATCCATTACAGACTTTTGTTTATGTTTTTTATTTTTGTCTCATCAGCTCTTTGAAAAATGTTGATGCAAAATAAGTGGAAACATGGTTTTCATTTCTCAACTTTCTGTCAATCTTGTTTTAGAAAAAGCTAAACCCCCGCTGTTGTTTTATTTTATTCAGAATCTTTCCTTTTGAGAATTTCTCCATTTTAGACAGTACAAGTTTAATCTTGAAAAGCTTCCTAATTTTGTGGAAACAATGAGAAACCCTAGTTTAGTACCCATACTATTTTCTCATGGAGTTTGCCATCCAAGTGATCCCATTTTTTTTAATTAAAATTAATAAAATTCTCATATGTTGCCAGTTCTGAAAGTTAAAAGTTGGAGTGAGTTCAAGTTCCAACAATATATGATTTGTAAAGCTGGTGATTTAACTAAAAAGAACAAGAAAAGAAAATCTTGGTTTTGGTTGTGTATATTTCACTTTCTTGGAAGTGGCAAGCATGCGCAATATTGGTGGGATTTTTGTTTTCAATAATAAATAAAAATACTAATTGATTCCAGTAAATTCATCACTGGCACAAAAGAAGCTTTTCTTAGCAACCTAAAAGTGAAAAGTCCAGTTATTGGCCATTCCTCCAGAATGGCAAGTTGAACTTCCCATCAATAGAATTTATTCATCTTTTAACACTATCTCCCACCTTTAATTTTGCTTTATTTTCTGTAGTTTAACCTTTTTCAAATTTTAACTTTTTTATACAATTAGTTTTGACTTTTAGTCTTTTTTTGAAATATTTTAGGTGCACGTCCTACCACGAGAGATGCTGGGGAAATCAACTTTTGGCCTATCCATGTGGTTACTAAAGTGGTTGCCCATACGACTTGTTGATCAATTTCTGTTGATTATATCTCGGTTATTGCTCGGCGACACGTCTCGACTCGGCTTGGATCGGCCTGAAATCGGTCCTTTAGAGCTAAAAAACTTGTCCGGCAAAACACCAGTACTCGACGTTGGGACTCTAGCTAAGATTAAAAGCGGAGACATTAAGGTACGTTACTATTTGTCTATGCATTTTCATAAAGAAAATCTCTCTTTTAATGTTTGTTGGGATCCATCCCATAATCTTTCTGTTTTTCAATCATTGCAAATATTCCACAAACAGTGATGACAAATTCCTCCAACAATTCACTTATCACATACTTACCCCTCCCCCGACCCACCCTTATCAATAATTTTGGAATTAATCAAGAAAAGGCATAAATAGGACTTTAATTAACCCTATTTATCATCTTATGTTATTAAAATTTTCTTGAATACAAATGTGTAGGTATGTCCTGGGATTAGGACATTGAAACATCAAAAGGTGGAATTTGAGAATGGGCAAACGGAAAATTTTGATGCAATAATCTTGGCAACTGGTTACAAAAGCAATGTGCCCTCGTGGCTAAAGGTACTCATGACTTTAATTAGTTTTCTTGATTCTTAGGGATGTGTTACTCAATAGAGAAAATTAAAGGGTTTTGTTTTGTTTGGTTGCCAGGAAAAAGAGATGTTTTCAGAGAAAGATGGTCTACCAAAAAGGCCATTTCCCAATGGGTGGAAAGGAGAATGTGGGCTTTATGCAGTGGGGTTCACTAAACGTGGTTTGCTTGGTGCTTCCATGGATGCCAAGAAAATTGCACAAGACATTCACAGTCTTTGGCTAAAAATATGACTTGCTGAGTTTTCTGCTCATCGATCAATTTTGCGGGATTATTAGCAGTGTCTCCTTTAGAGAATGTTAATAAATTCCAAAATCCGTTATGTTACGTTGTTCAATGATGGTGACTCTAATTTTGATTGGTAATGCAGTCACCCTTTGGTTGAAAAAGTTGACAACAGGAGAAAGATTATATTAGTAGTGTTGTGGTACCGAAACAAGTTTTGATCCTCCAAATGAAGAAAGAACTGGAAGAAACCAAAAGAGAAACGAAGATCAGGAACTGCATTGTTTTTGTTGGGAGGATTCGTTCATCATCAAAATCTAGTGTATACATCTTGTACAATTTTTTGCCAATTTTCTCTTATTAATTATTAGGTATGGCATTCTTAGGTGGAGAAAAGAAGAGTTAGGTTTTCTTTTTCTTTCTTGGTTTTGTTATATGAGTGTTAGATTGCTAATATTCACATGGGTTTTTTTGGTTTATGACAACACAACAAAAAAAAAAAAATTATTTTTCTTTATTTCGTTCAATTTTTTCTTTATTGATAGAATTGTAAGGTTGGTGAGTCTCCAAGTAGGATTTTGGTGTTGTATGGAGAGGAAATGTAGAGGGAGTATATAATTAAATATGATGGCGAAATATACGTACCAAAATTCCTAATGATCAGAGACCTGTTCACTATCTTTATGAGTTTCTGCCAATTCTGCCATGTTGATATGATTTCACCACTCCAACTAGTAGTTAGGACCACTTGGTTTAATTCATTGACCTGCTTCTACAAAATCTAATTCAACAAATATACAAATAAAAACTGAATGATTGAAACAAAATATAGATCAATCACAATTCTGATGAAAAGTTCCTCAAAAATAAAAAATATTCTTCCTCTCTCTTTCTTTTTTCCTTATTGAAATTTCTAAAAACATTGTTACAAGTCATATGTATTTCCTTTTGAAATATAATAAACAATATAATGGACCTTTTGCAATCCTCAAATCAGATTGAAATGGTCCCTATTCGTAAGTAAAGACCTTTTGATACAGAATAGAGAACAAAGCAACATATAATTTGCTGATTAGTTGCTTTCAGAATACGCCTAAATTTTTGTTAATTTGTGAATTAAACCAATCACACTATAATTCAAAATTCAAATTTGGCAATTCTTTCGCGGTCATAGAGTTGGTCTAAGACCTTATGCCTCATGAAACCTTCAAATAATATTACCATAATATGAGCGGGCGGGCAGATAATCCTTGCGAAGTGGTGTCACGTGATATTCTTTTATCGACTATTTCTTATTAAAATTGTGTCTACAAGTAATAAGCAAAAGAAGAATATTATTTATTTTTTCAAACGTTGACAAAGCTTATTCTAAATATTGCTTGTATGCTATTAGTGGTATCTATTATTAATGAAAAGAACAAAATACAAAACGAGGTAGCTTATTATGCAAAAGCAATATTATGTCAAAAGAAAAAAAAAACAAGAGAATAAGTACCCATGTGGACATAGATTTTTGTTATTTTTTTAAATAATTTAAAACATGTTTGTTCATGAAATTAGATCAGCTTTTTAAAAAAAAATTGAAAAAAAGAAAAATTCAAGTTCACAAATCCTTGTTTAGGACAATTTTAGGTGAAATTATTTCTTTCACTCACAAAATGTTAACTTTTTTCAAAAATTTGTTTTTCTGAAATTTTTACATTCCTATGCCATATAAGAAATTATATTACCCTCAATGTTCAAGGTTTGATATAATTACATTTAGTATACCTAACTAACAATTATATACGATTAGTGGTTTTTAAGGGTATTAATTACACTTCTAATTTAATGGTACCGTATATTCCTTCTAATATCATTCCCCCCCCCCTCCCCCCCACGTTTCTCTCTCCAATTCCGACACCTTCACCCACATTTTCCCTCATACACCCATGATTTCTCTATCAAAATCCCATTATTTCTTCCATAGCCAAGGCACTATCGGCACCTCTACAATCTTGTCCCAATGTTTTAGTGCTCGGGGAAGTTGAGCACAAGCATGGTCGATTTGATGGTTATGATTTCGAGTTCCTTCAGTAATATAGAAGGAAAGGAAAAGAGAGCAGCAATTCCACCATTGACAGCCATTAAAAAAGCTTTGAAGCTTTGAATTCAAATTTGGGTTTTCAAAAATCATTATTTGTTTGGATTGGGTGTTGTTGTAAATAATTGAGAATATGGTTTGAAGTTTATATCTCAGTTTTGAGGGGTTTTGGTGAAGATTAGACTTGGTTTTTGCTGAATTTCAGATTGAAACTCGAAGAAGAAGAAGAAGAAGAAGAAGAAGAAGAAGAAGAAGAAGAAGAAGAAGAAGAAGAAGAAGAAGAAGAAGAAGACGTGACATACATTATATTGTAGCAATTGTAGAAAAATTTTAGACTGTTGTTTATTTATTTTTTAGCTTTTGTATGTTTGTGTTAAAAATTTTGATGGGAGCTTGTTATTCCACTTCATCTGTATTGGAGCTAATTTGTGTAGATGAAAAGATGTTTTTTAAGTTATATATATTGCTATACCTTTAAATTCAAGAAATTATGGTTGTATTGTATTTAAAGAGGCGTAAATTTTCTAGAATAGGTTGAATGCGAGGACGAGTCAAATAAGACTCACAATGACTTGTTTTCCACATTTAATCTACAACAAAACTACATACCATTTGAAAAATTAATATGAAAATACAGAATTTCAATGTTTCTACAAATTATCTACAAATTTTTTACAAACTGTTCATAACAGAATTTATCCTTATTTTCATGCATGTTCGTGTGGAACACTAAAGTTACTTGATATGCCAACATCTCCCATCATAGAGGAATAGAACTTATCTACAATTTTCTACAACTTTCACACATTATTTCCATCCAGTTAAATATAACTACAATAACATAAAATTTGAGCTTTGGGTTTTTGTGTTAAAAGTTTTGATGAGAGCTTGTTATTCTACTTCATCTGTTTTGAAGCTAACTTGTGCAGTGGAAAAATATTTTTTAAGTTATATATATTGCTATACCTTTAAATTCAAGAACGTATGATTGTATTGTATTTAAAGAGACGTGAGTTTGTAGAATAGGTTGAATGTGAGGAATGAATCAAATAAGACTCACAATGGCTTGTTTTTTACATTTATTCTACAATAAAACTGCATATCATTTGAAAAATTAATATGAAAATATAGAATTTCAATGTTTCTACAAATTATCTACAATTTTTTTACAAACTGTTCATAACAGAATTTATCTTTATTTTTATGCATGTTCGTGTGGAACACTAAAGTTACTTGATATGCCAATATCACCCGTTATAGAGGAATACAACTTATCTATAATTTTCTACAACTTTCACACATTATTTCCACCCAGTGAAATAAAACTACAATAACATAAAACTTACCTACAAATTTTATATAAATTTATATAATATGTCTTTTGTATATGTTGTATTTGATTTATACATTGTAAAAATAATTTTCATACAACTAATTATATATTATACAACTTATCTACAAATTAACTATAATTTTTGTACGTTATTTCTACTAAGTTATATATAACTACAATACAATACCACTTAAATATAATTTTGATACAATGTTGTTCAACTTTCATACAAAAGTTAAATGAATAAAAGAAAAATAAATAAATAACAGAATATAATTTTCTACAATTTATCTAGAATTCTTCTTCTTCTTCTTCTTCTTCTTCTTCTTCTTCTTCTTCGAGTATGTCTTTTGTATATGTTGTATTTGATTTATACATAGTAAAAATAATTTTCATACAACTAATTATATATTATACAACTTATCTACAAATTATCTACAATTTTTGTACGTTATTTCTACTAAGTTATATATAACTACAATACAATACCACTTAAATATAATTTTGATACAATATTGTTCAACTTTCATACAAAAGTTAAATGAATAAAAGAAAAATAAATAAAGAACAGAATATAATTTTCTACAATTTATCTACAATTTTTCTTCGAGTTTCAATCCGAAATTCAGCCAAAACCAAGTCTAATCTTCACCCGGACCCCTCAAAATTAAGATATAAGCTCCATACCATATTCTCAATTATTTGCAACAACACCCAATCCAAACAAATAATAATTTTTGAAAACCCAAATTTGAATTCAAAGCTTCAAAGCTTTTTAATGGCTGTCAATGGTGGAATTGATGTTCTCTTTTCCTTTGCTTTGTATTACTAAAATTTGGATATAATTGCGTTTGATATAGAAGAATTGTAGAAGATTGAGTTGTTTTTGATTTGTGAAATCAGAAAAAACGTTTGAAACACAATGTATCGAAAAAGCAGAGACGCTAAATTTGAAACGAAACTGATGAAGAAGATTAATATGCGTGATTTGCGTTGTGGATGATCTGGAAGAATATTTAATCCCCCAACTTTAGCGCGCCTAAACAAGGAAGCCTGCAGCTACAATGATTCTTTATTTAATGCATTGTCTATATTTTGTAGAAATACTATTAGCATGAAGGGTAATATGCAAACTATTAACATATTTGGTAATATAGTTTCCTATAAGGTATAAGAACGAAAATTTTCCTTTTTTTTTTCCAAATAAAATACGTGTCCAAACACAACTTCAACTTCCAAAATTATTTTTCAACAGAATTTCAAATCTTTTTTATTTTTTCCAGAATCAAAATAGATAAGGAGGGCTGCAAATAAATTAAACTCGGTAAATACTTGAGCTTCCTTTTGGTTTGTTTGAATACCCAAATTCAGAATATCTATTCATTCATCAATCATGATGAAATAAAAACAAAAGAGACATTTATTGGTAGAATCTTCTTTCTTCATCTAAATGTACTCTTTTTTTTTTGTTTGTTGACAAAACAATACGGTACAGGATGAAGATTTGCTTTGACTACCATGCCAATTCAAGTTACTACTTACTATTTTCTGAAAACAACTCTTCGTGGCTTTTATCTACTTATAGTCCTTTCTTTTTGGAAACATTTTCCATATTATACATGTTAGTTTCAATCTAAACTTCCTTCTCTCAAACTAGTGTTTTGTTTGTATAGGAAACAAATGTTAATTTGTTCTGTTAATTTATTCTAGATGTATTTCTTGGAACGAGGCGACTAAATTGTACACACCAACTACAACCACATAGTGTGAACAATCAAAAGCTTTTTGATTTCACATTAAAGAAATAGTAGTATTTACTTACTAAACAAAGGCTAGGCAAGCAAAAGTTATTTGGGTGATAAAAATGTCAAGATCTTAGCTTTGCCTATTTATTTATGTCCCTAGAGGGCCACTTTCAATGCTCCATTTTAGGCTAATAATTACAACCAACATACAACTAGTCTTTAATTCCCCTTCGACAAATCAATATATATATATACACACATCTTTCCTTTTGCCTTAAAGTAATGTGGTTATACTCATCTAAATATAGAATCAGAATGCCTTTCGGTTAAAGTGATAATAAGAATTAGTATCAACACCACTTAATTAATGTGCCTCTCTTTGTATGTTACGTAATATGCCATGAATCACTTAGTCCGATCTCTAATTTCCAACAAAAATTAGGTACTTAGCGAAGAAAAGGAGAAGAAATATAAATTCATTAGTAAACAGAAAAAAAAAAAAATCTTCGATAAGCTAGCTTGTTTGCTCAAAAGTTATCATATACTTTATGAGTGTAAAATAATATAAATAAATCGCGGGACAATCATAGCAAAGCGTAATAATCCATTGGACCAAATGAAAGAAATGATAATCATTACTCAGAATTAGGAGGAGAGACATTAAAAGCTTTTATTGACAACATTGGTTTGGTCTGCCTCTCCATGAAGAAGTTCAGAGGCTTACAATGGTGTTTTACTTTTCCACAATATGGGTATCTTTTTGTCTTCTCTCTCTCTCTCTGGTCCATAGTGGCGAAGAAGAAGCCCCCCCCCAGGGTTTCCTCTCTTGGTATTTATAGCTGTGAGCTTCGTGAGCTGGCAATAAGTGGCCGTGACCACGTTGGGGTTGCACCTTCATGATGGCGGGTGGGAGTGTACCTTGTTGATCGAATCGGATAAGGGTTAAGTACCGTTAATTCTGAGTGGTCGTACCACTTATTAATCGTGAATCAACTTAAGACGGGATTAACTTCGTTAATTATCGTAGGGTCGGATTCTGACCCATATAGTTAGTCCCTCCGCTTATCGAGATCGTGCCTTGGCCGAACTCGATGAGTGCACTTCATCGACTATGGTTTGAGAAACTCGAATTAGGAGGTCGACTGTCGCTTCAGTCGAGGCCGAATTCCCTTTGGCGACGGCCCTTAGCCTTGTAGAATGTTAGTGTTTTGTATCGTGTTATCAAGTCGTCGTTTGATCAAGGTTGAATGTTTCTTCTTGGCGAAGGCACTTGATCTTTTAACTTAATTCGAGTGAGATCGAGGGGAGTAAGGGTACGCTTGGTACATATTTGGCGACGCACAAAATTTTGAAGGCGCACGGGACATCTATTCAGCGTTCATAGGTCGTTACAATCATTCCGACGGCGAGACGCTGGCGGGTGACTGAGAAGTTGCTTCGTGAAACTTGTCGTAATGACGTACGTTTCTGTAGAACCTAACCGGTTTGCGGTTGGTCATGTAGTTAATGATGGCCATTGGGTTTTGCGAAATCCATTTATGTTGCCTATAAAGATGGGCTGAGGCATCCATTTCTCATATTTTCATTGTTCATCTTAGAGTGATTCCGAAGAAGCTTTTTCTTCCTGCTAACTCACCTTCATCTTTTTTTCTTCGATCGTTATAACTTTTGTCTTATCCACCAAACTTTATTCCTTTCTCGTTAGTAAATCAACAATGGCAGGCAGTTTTTCCCAAGGTGCTCTTCCGATGGATTTTTCGGTCAAGTCTCCGGTAGTTGAAGGGCTTTCTCCGGCAATGGGGGGTGCAGAACAGGCGGAGACCGATAAAATTCCATCAGTCGACGAGATAGTATCTCGGCCCAGAGGCTTGATGACTGACTTCATTGTCGATGGTGGGGAGGATCCGGTGGATGAAGCCCCGTTAATGGGGGAAATTGGGATGGCCCGACTACGGGAACATGGGGTTATCCCCAGCCATGCCGACATTGTTCTTGCTATAAGTGAGGAGAGGGTCCACACCGATCGTAGGGGATACTATGTTTTTTATGCCTATCCCTTCAAGTTGGGGTTTAAAATCCCGCTCCCAATGCTGGTGGTGGATTTCTGTCATTATTACGGGGTATAGCCAGGTCAGGTCACTCCCTCTCTCTACAAATTGTTGGCAATGTTTATCAAATATGCAGAATTGGCCGGTAGGGTGGTCACGCTGCAGCATATGTTTAGCCTCTAAGCTCCCCAGAGAGTTTGCGGTACCATGATTCGAGCGTGCCCTCGTGGGTCGAGGGGCCTGACTGCGACACTGGATGATGAGGTCGACCCTCATCGTTTTGAGCATTTCTTCTACATTAGGACTGACCATTTAATGGCGTGCCCCACTGGATTCCTAGAGGCTTGGAATCATGCACGTAAGTACCTTAATTGTCAAATTCTCTTTTATACCCTTCCTTACGTCTTGTGCTCGTGAGTGTTAACTCGTGTCAATTTTGTAGCCGAAAAACCGCCACCAGCTCCGTTAGCTGGGATACGTGGGTGGGTTGAGGCCGTTCTCTTGGAGGGGGTACGCACATGGGCATCTTTCTGGGAGAGGCATGGCCGTAGGCCTGTTACAGGTGAAAAGTTGATTACTTCTTTTGTCCTGCTTCGATTTAATTTTATTTATCAACTTTTCTTTTATGTGACAAGGGAGGGCATGCTGTGTCAGGGCCCCTCAGTTGGCCTTCTGTCAGTAGGGTGCAATTGCTCGGCTTACTGCAGCACCGATGCCACGCCATGTACTGAGGGCGACGTTAGTTAAATCTTTAGCGGCACCTTTTCCACCACGAGCCGCACTTTAGGATGAGGGGCCGTCTGGGGTTATGCGCCCTAGAGTGGAATCGCCATCAGATGGGGAGGAGGAGAGGCCATTGATAAGGCACAGGGTCATCTTCACGGCGGATCCTCCTATGGTAATTAATTTGGACTCCCCTTCGGCCGATGCGGAAGAGACTACGACTGCGGTGCTCGCCCTTGAGGGTGAACAAACAATGGGGGTTTCCCTGGTTGGCATAGGCCATGATGATACCGTCACATCGGTGACTCAGTTAGTGGTTCCAATCGCTGAGATGGGAGGTAGTTCCTCAGTGGCTGCTAAGGTTTGCGAGTCAAGCGCTCCTTTGGTGGTTGCGGCAGGTGATTCTACCTCGCCAGTGGTGGAAGGAGGAAGAGATGCTGTAGGAGATGAGTATGAGTATGAGTCCGAATCTGATTTGGACCCCGATGACGTTCGTATGTTCTGGGAAGGCTTCACCAATTCGGCGGTGCGCACACAGGGGAAGTCTTGCTTCATCGAGGTTCCCACGGAGTTGAACTTATTGCTCCAAGGGGAGAGTTTGGTGCCGCAGTTTGAGTTGCTATGCTCGGAGGCCGAGAATGCGTTGTTGAGGGATTTCACGGATGTCGGGCTGATGAATGAGGTGTCCGTAATGGGCTTGAGGGTATGTAATATGACGCCGGTTTGCTTCTTCTTTGCCTTAGTTTTCTCTTTATCCTAATCGTTGCCTTTGCTTTGTAGTCTTATTTGTTGGAGGTGGAGAGCATCCGTCGAGCCAACGTCCGCTCGGGGATATTTTTGCGGGTGTTGGAAAAATATCGCCGTTGCCGAGAGATGCGCGTGCGCTTGAGGAATGATCCCCGTAGCCGGGCCTTGGTCGAGGAACTGGCGAGACGGGAGCTTCAGATGCAGCAAGCACTTGGCAGAACAATTGCTCTTGAGGAGCAGCTCCGTCGGAAGGACGAGGAGCTTGAGGCGGGGAAGAAGGCTGCAGCTGAGTGTGAGTGCCAGGGCCAGGGCCAGGCTAAGGTGGCGGAGACCGCAGCGGTATTGAGCGGGAAAGCGGCTGTATTGGAGGGTAAAGTTGCAGCTTTGAAGCTTCAGGTTAGGGATGCCTCGTCGAGGGCTGGGGCGTTGAAGGAATCTATCCACGTGCACGAGTCCCAGCTGGAATTGGAGAGGGCTGCTGCGGCCTTTAGAGAAGCGAGTCTCGAGGAGCGGGTCGGTGTCTTTGAGCAGGATGCCCAAGTTATGGCGGACCGGATTACAGCCTTATAAGAAGAGAATCAATGCCTACGGGACCAGGCCGCTTCTTCTTGCCAGGCTCGCGAACTTTGGGTCTTTGCTGAGGCCCAACGTGATGTATATAAGAATTTGTGGGAGGCCGGCATCGTGACCGAAATTGTTTTTGAGGGAGCGCGTCAGAAGGCTCGTGAGGCC
The DNA here is from genome assembly GCA_026770625.1 of Nicotiana glauca. NCBI lineage: Eukaryota > Viridiplantae > Streptophyta > Magnoliopsida > Solanales > Solanaceae > Nicotiana > Nicotiana glauca. Next base: position 94,949 of record MU727616.1, read on the forward strand.
TATACCGACTGTTGTTTTGACACGGCGACGCCAGAGGCTGACGATGGCGTAGATGGTGGCGCGGATGGCACCGAGTAAAAAGCTGTTATGCATTTTTTCTTGTCTTGTTCACCGTTTGACGTTTAAGTGTTTCTTGTTTTTCTTCTTCTCTTTCATTGTATTGACCGGCCTTGGCCGTGTGTAAGCGGGGATGACCCGCAATTAACTTTGTAGATAAATGAGATCTCCTTTACGTTATTTGCCTTGTATCTATTTTGAACCTCCCTTTTTTCCACCTTGGATTTTTCTTTGCATGCGTTCGAAGGGTTGATTTGCCTTTGCGTTTGACTCTTGTAGGCATGTTAGTTTTTGATAGTTGACGACTTTTCTTCTTCAACTCGGGGTGAGCGAGTCAGAGCCGTTGCTTGGCGATAACGGCGCTTAGCCTTAGCTCCAGTTTGGGCTCGGTCGAACTACTGGCCGTGATGATAAAAAACGCGGCCTCGCAGTTTGACCGGGGCCAAACTTTACGTGTCCTTAATCTTAGTTCGAGTTGGGTGTACTTACTTGAATGGCAAGGGTGCCTAACCCGCGCCTTGATTTGTTGGAGGTTGGGTTTTGCTGAGTTCAATGGTAAAGGAGCTTGGTCCGAGTCCTGGTTCAACTGCGGTTGAACTTGTTAGATTTGAGGACGAAGGCATTTAGCCTTATGGTTCGAGTGAGGTCGAACTCGTTGGATTTGATGGAGAAGGTGCATAGCCTGAGTCTTGGTTCAACCGTAGTTGAACTTGTTGAAGAGGGCACATAGCCTGAGTCCCAGTTCAACTGTTGTTGAACTTTGTCAATTTTGATGGCGAAGGCGCATAGCCTGAGTCTTGGTTCAACCGTAGTTGAACTTATTGGTGAAGACGCATAGCTTTGATTTAATGGTGAAGGCGCATAGCCCGAGTCCCAGTTCAATTGTTGTTGAACTTTGTCAATTTTGATGGCGAAGGCGCATATCTTGAGTCTTGGTTCAACTATAGTTGAACTTGTTGGCAAAGGCACATAGCCCGAGTCTTGGTTCAACCATAGTTGAACTTGTTGGCGAAGGCACATAGCCCGAGTCTTGGTTCAACCATAGTTGAACTTGTTGGCGAAGGCACATAGCCTGAGTCTTGGTTCGACCGTAGTTGAACTTATTGACGAAGGCGCATAGCCTTGATTTAATGGCGAAGGCGCATAGCCTGAGTTCCAGTTCAACTGTTGTTGAACTTTGTCATTTTTGATGGCGAAGGCGCATAGCCTGAGTCCCAGTTCAACTATTGTTGAACTTTGTCAATTTTGATGGCGAAGGCGCATAGCCTGAGTCCCAGTTCAACTATTGTTGAACTTTGTCAATTTTGATGGCGAAGGCGCATAGCCTGAGTCCCATTTCAACTGTTGTTGAACTTTGTCAATTTTGATGGCGAGGGCGCATAGCCTGAGTTTTGGTTCAACCATAGTTGAACTTATTGGCAAAGGCACATAGCCAGAGTCTTGGTTCAACCATAGTTGAATTTGTTGGCGAAGGCACATAGCCCGAGTCCCACGTTGTGGGTATTGAGTGCTGAGGCTCGATTTTGATTCGAGACCTTGAGCAACTTTTATGTTGTCTTCCCGATCGGGGTATGTAGTTTGTCTTGAGGCGACTCTCGGCTTGAGATATCTCCGCGCCGGTTCCCGGCCGGAGCCCGTATCAGGGATGCGGGAGATTCCTGTCAGAGATCCTCCCTCAGGAGGGTTCTTCTTCTTGTTTGCACTATCCGAGATTAGAGAGAGAGAGAGAGGACTTGGATCTTGATTTGAGATCTTCGAGTTCCCCTTGTCCGATATGCCGCTTTGGTTTGTTTGAGCTGGTTTTTTTTTTTTCCGGCGTTTCTTTCCTTTTGGTCCAGGGAAGAACTATGCGACTTTGCTAGGAAATCCCCACAGACAACGCCAAATTGTTTGCTCAAAAGTTATCATATACTTTATGAGTGTAAAACAATATAAATAAATCGCGGGACAATCATAGCAAACCGTAATAATCCATTGAACCAAATGAAAGAAATGATAATCAGTACTCAGAATTAGGAGGAGAGACATTAAAAGCTTTTATTGACAATATTGGTTTGGTTTGCCACTCCATGAAGAGGTTCAGAGCCTTACAATGGTGTTTTACTTTTTCACAATATAGGTCTCTTTTTGTCTTCTCTCTCTCCCTGGTCCATAGTGGCGAAGAAGAAGTCCTCCCCCCTTCCTAGGGTTTCATCTCTTGGTATTTATAGTTGTGAGCTTCGTGAACTGGCAATAAGTGGCTGTGACCACGTTGGGGTTGCGCCTTCATGATGGCGGGTGGGAGTGTACCTTGTTGATCGAATCGGATAAGGGTTAAGTATCGTTAATTCTAAGTGGTCGTACCACTTATTAATCGTGAATCAGCTTAAGACGGGATTAACTTCGTTAATTATCGTGGGGTCGGATTCTGACCCATACATAGCTAATAGCACCTCGTATTGGCTTTTAATTAGTTCGTTTGTCTACAAAGTCTTTCCGACCATTCGGATTTTGATGTCTGACTAACTGATTTTGGTTCTATGACTCATAAATCATAATATTGTGCTAAAGTTGACTTAGTATGTCAAGCTTGAGATTCAAGCAATTACAACTCGCTGGACTGTCACGATCCAAGATTTGAGAGCTGTATTGCTTCAATCCTGCCACTAGGCGGACTAGTTGTCAAACTTTTTTGTTTTGTTTTTCTTTTTGGTCTTCCATATTCGTTATCTGCATTGAGGATAGATTAAATCTGAGTTGTCTGACCTGTCACTGCATATCTACTACATGCACCTTGCTAATTTGGACACAACAGAGCGTAAACACAAATATTCATAAAATACTCATAATCCTAAATCTATATCAACAGGTCTAATCCTGAAATTATCACTGTGCTCAAGCATTCCCGTGGGTTCATTGAGCAACTTTAGAGTTTAGACAACTATTATAATCATGTTGGTGTTGCCGTATTTGCTTCCATCGATTATTGTTTATTATTTATCTTAAATATTACTCTCTCTATTCTAATGTATGTGAATCTAAAATTATTGGGATAGTCAAACATTATTTTCTTCGACCATGTTTTTAACATATAGTTTTTAAATATTTTGAAATATTAACTATTGTAACTTACAATATTGTATATGGTGCTATTTAATCGAGACTAGGGGATCACATCGAGGGTCAGCCTCTAATGGATCGGGCTATAGCACGAAGACGAGGTGTCGAGTTTAAAAGTCGAGGTGTCCGTCGAGACCAAGGTTAGCAGAAAACGAGACAAAGTATGACCGACTTCGAGTGAAGTGCAATAACGAAAAGACGAGATATCCGTAATCAGTGAAAGATCACGACGGAAATCTCGGAACAGATCAAATCAAGGGCTGTTATATATACTTATCATGAGATTTACTTCCGTAATTAGAAGTGTACCATTATTAGGATTCATCTAGTATATAAAGGGGAGTCGCCATCATTTATAAACAACTTACATTCATACAGATCAAGGCAATATAATATATCTCTCTTTCTCTGGTTTATAAACTTATTGTTCTTTAATTGCTCTTACTTTACTAAGCTCGATGGTTCATCAGCTCGAGGGCACTATCCAAGCATTGGTTTGTTTTATATTCTTGTCGATTTCTATCACTTATTTTTAAGTTAATAAATTGGTATTAGGTGAAATCACATATTCTTTAAACCACATTATAAGTTTAAATGTTATTCAATTTTTAGGGTAAACAGTTTGGCGCCCACCGTGGAACTAAGGATAATAGTGATTGCTTAGTTTTAATCCACATAACATACATTATTTTTACACTTGTTCTCATAAGTGTCTTCGATTTCAGGAATCAACATGTCAAACTCTCAAGCAGTGCCTGCTCACACAAACACCGGCCTTGGTCTTCATGGCGAGAACGAGAACATAATCAACACGAGAAACAGCGTACCTCCAATCAATCTCGATGGACCACAGGCCATAAATCCAATTAATATCGATTCTGGTGCTGCAATTCATGGAAATTTAGGCGTCGACCCTGAAAATAGCGTCCGCAGAGATGCCCGGGCAGCCGATCAGAATGCATAGAGCGATGATGAAGGTGAGATTAGCCTTCGAATGATATTTAAAATGTTACAAACTCAGCAAGATGGTGCAACTCCAGAATTGGGCATCAAGATGAATCAAACTCGATACATCACAGGAAGTTGTTCATAGGGGCGAACCTATACAGGAGAAATTGAACGACAATGGATCAGAATCTGACCTCGCAGTTATGAAAAAGCAAAGGAGCTCACTAAATGGATAGAATTAGGTGAAAAGAAAATCAAGGCTAATGACAAAAAGATATAAATGTACAACTCATGTGTTGACCAAATACCGGGGGCACCCAAAGAGCGACTCCAAAGCCTATTCCTAAGAAGTTCCGTATGCCGGACATCCCCATGTATAATGACACCATTAATCCTAGTGAACACATCACTTAGTACACATGCGGACTAAAGGGAAATGACTTAGAAGAAAATGAGATTGAATCCGTTTTGTTGAAAAAATTTAGAGTAACTTTACCGAAGGTGGCAATGATATGGTACCACAATTTGCCGGCCAATTCCATCAATTCTTTCGCCATGTTCGCTGATTCGTTCGTAACGGCACATACATAAGAAATAAAGTTCGCGATCACGAAGTCGGGCCTCTTTAAAGTGAGACAAAAGGACAATGAAATGCTAAGTGAATTCGTATCTCTATTTCAGACAGAACACATGGACCTACCCCCATTACCGGTGATTTGGCTGTCCAAGCCTTTACTCAGGCTTTGAACGAGCGAAGTTCTGTAGCATCACTTAATTAAAGCAGAATTTGATTGAGTATCCAGTGGTGACCTGGGCCGATGTGCATAATCGGTACAAGGCAAAGATCAGAGTGAGGATGATCAGTTGGGAGCCCCGTCCGGTTTCGTTTATCCGTATAGATCCGAAGGCATGATTCAAAGAGTCAGAGCCCTAATCTAACAAAGATCAGTACCAAACATATAGCGTAGATCATAGAAACAACAGAAGAACGTAATACTGTTTGAAATGATTGAAGGAATAATCAAGGTCAAAATTCCCTAGCGCTCATGAGTAAGAGTGGGTTGGATAAATATGTCGAGCCTAAAGAAGATCTACGGTTATTGGAACACAACTTCAGCGTTGATGCTTAAGGTATTGTGTCAGGCATTGGACGAATCAAGGATACAAGGTGGACCAGACCCCTACAGACCAATCCAGCTCAAAGGAATCCAAATCAAATATGCAAGTACTACGGAACCTATGGTCACACAACCGAAGACTGCAAAGAGTTAAGGGAGGAGGTAGATCGACAAGGGTCACCTTCGAGAGTTTTTTAAGTGACCGAGCTAAAAATCATTTCAAAGACAGGGATGCAAACAGGAAAATGAATAGGAAGAATCGCAACATGTGATTCATAAGATCGTTGGTGGGGTCGATGTTCTTCATGGCCTGATATTCAAATGCACCAAAGTGACAATCACAAGGGAGAAACGTACGCGGGATTACTTATTAGAAGATATCTTATCTTTCAACGATGAGGATGCAGAAGGAATCGAACAGCCTCATAATGACGCACTGGTAATATTTGTCCTTTTGAATAAAATTCAAGTGAAATGTGTGCTGGTTGATGCAGGTAGCTCGGCAAACATTATTCAATCAAGGGTTGTAGAGAATATCGGCCTTCAGGATCAAATCATGCCTGCAACTCGAGTGTTCAACAATTTCAACATGGCAAGTAAAACTACAGGGGAAATCATGTTGCCAGTAAACGTGGCCGGAACTATCTAAGAAATAAAGTTTCATGTAATCGAAGGTGATATGAGATACAACGCACTGACCGGGAGACCTTGGATCCATAATATGAGGGTGGTACCTTCAATGCTTCATCAAGTCTTGAAATTTCCAACACCGGAAGGAATCAAAATGATGTACGGCGGAAAACCAGTAGCCAAAGAGATGTTTGCAATTGATGAGGTGATACAGTTGTTGATTCCCATGTTTTCCCTCATATATTTCAAAATGCATATATACTTTCAAAATAGTGCATGATCATCAACCAGTATTTTTTCATAATCTTCCTGTAATTTCAAAAGGATTTAAATTAATTTATTCTAGCATTTTATTATATAAATAATTACTAATTGCATAACAAACGGTTTTATGATAATTTTGTTGCTCAATTTTATTTTTTGTATTTATACTAAGCTTTACTTATTTCATGAAAGGCCCCATGTGTGCATAATTACCTTATTTCACAAGAAAATAACCTTTTATATTTTTATAATACAAAGTAATTATTTTAAATTATTTTCATGCACAAATGGTATTTTTATCATTTATAAATTATTTTATAAATTTTTTTTATTAAGTTAATCGGGTATTTAACAAATAGCCTCTTTTAATTTTGTTTTAATTTTACACCTAGCCCAAATTGTACCCCAGCCCAATTAAACCTTAGTCCAAATACCATAACCCAATTATTTTAACCCGCCCCAACCCCAGATTTAATCCTGGCCGTTGATCTCAAGAGATCAACCGTCCTGGATACTCTTTCCATTTTTAATATACCAAAGCACCAAACCCTACCTCATTTTACACAAACCGCCACCACTGAACTCCTATCTTCTCTCTTCTCTCTTAGACGCTCCTTTAACCCTAGCTGCCGTCACCGGAGAAACCTCCGTTCCATGGTGTTTCCCTTTGATTTTAGGCCCCAACTGGCCTCTTGCCTTCAATGGTTGTTCAGTTTTGCTGTTATCAAAAGGAATCTCAAAGAGATCCAACTAAGACTTGGTTTCAAACTCTTCATTTTCTTGATGAACCGTCCATGTATTCATCGCTATGTTTGTGAGTACTGTTATCTTTATGTTTATGGCTCGAAACTCCGGTTCTTAACTAGATTTTTTTCACCTCTTTTCATTCTTCAAAACCCTAATCTCTTTCTACTCGAGTTTGTTAAGATCTTTGTAGATATGAGATGATTTTGAGGTTATCTAACATTTCTCTTCGAAAATCCTCTATTTTTCTTACTATTAACCTATTTTAATATTTCTCTAAAACTAGGGTTTCATTATTTGCGTTTCTGCAAAACTGTTCTAAAGAGTTTTGAGTCTTTGATTCGATTACTCTTTGTTTTCTCGGCTATCTATGTTCTAAACCCTAGGGTTTCTGATATATTTCATTAGATGTTGTGGTATTTACCCGTTATTTTTACCTCTGCTAATTAAAAGAAATTGATTGATTTATTTAGGGTTCAAATTATATTTATTTTCGGCAAGATTGGTACTTCTCTATGGTTTTTACCTATTTTTCTTATTTGTGACTCCTAATTGGTACTACTTACCTTAAATAGTTGATTAACCTGATTTATGGGATTTGATTGCTTTAGCCAACTCCTAGATGGTCTTTGATTGATTTTATTACCTTTTTTAACATCTAATCTGGGTTGTTAATTGATTTCCTCTATTTTAAGGGGGTATCTCCGTGATTCTGTTAAGTTATTTGATTTAGTTGTAGCCCCAATTAACTGATTGATTTTAATGGCATAACTTAGTTGTGAACTCTAAATTATTCTTTGCCTTATTTGTTTCAGCCTGCTAAGTGCTCTATAACTCCCTATTCTGACTTATTTAAAACACACGAACACACTAATAAAAATACAGAAATACACACAAAATCTCATTCACACATACACTCCATTGTAGTTCTTTTGTTACTTGTGTTTGCTACACTATCTAGCCGACTGAAAGCCAATACTAGGCTATTGAATTCAACTTGCCCTCATCTCCCTATTTTCTATCTCCTAAATGATATGCCTCTGTTTTTGTTACCTTAATTTGTCCTATGTGCTACGTGTCTCTGTTACCTTAACCCGACCCTTTGATACTTGCCTCTTAGCCATCTTTTTCTCAACTACTATGCTTTAATTCCTATTTTCTATGACTTACATGATAAGCTCATTATAAACTTAAACATGTGAATTATTATTATATTCTTCTTGCTTATTTTATCCAGTATACTTTAGTCTTGTTACTTCTTTTTCTCGTATGGATGTGTGTTTAACATGTTTCTGTTCTGCCTTATATTTCTCTTAACTAGCATGACTTAGGTCCTGTCCTGTTCTATATGATAGCATGCTCTTGTTTGATCCATGACACTTATTTACCCATTTCTCAACTAGCTTGCCTCAATTCCTGGCCTGTTTTATGCACTGATAGTCTGCCTTAGCAACTCATGATTCCTGCATGCTTCATTCAAGAATAATGTGTTTTGGATTATCACTATCTTTCAATATGGCCGTCTGATTAGCCATTTGATTTCAACATGTTTCTATATTTTAAACACATGTCTATATGATTCCATTTAGTAATGGTAATATATTTAATCAGTTCTAGCAATGTGAAACTTTGTTTGTGACTCTGTTCTGTCTATGATTCCAGTGTACCTATTTTGCTTAACTACTGGTAACTAAGTCCAAAGCAATCTGTTGAAACATGGTCTTGTTCTGTTTGCAACCTGTTTTTACTCTTCTAAAAAATTAAATTGTTTTTATAAAACTGTCCACTACCCTTGTGTGACCACTGTTAGGGTCTATGAGACTCCTCTAAACTCTGACACATTGGGGCTGGTTTTTCAATCCCTTGAGAATCTTGTTGAACATCTAATTCTTGTGTGATCATTGCCTAGGGTCCTTGAGGGCCTTGGGAACTTTGACACATCAGAAATTAGCTTTATGCATTATGGATGGGCTACCACTATGCTCAGAAGTGCTATGGTTGAAGGACTTGGTTTCAGGCTGATGTTAGGCCTATGAAGGCTCTCTATAGCATATTGATGTTCATTATGTAATTCATTTACATTGTTTTGTAATAATTCTTGTACAAAATAGATATTGGGGTTACTAGTAAAGCTGGGAGGGATTATTCTATATCTTTGTTGGGATCAGATAGAAATCATACCTATAGAATTGTTGTGATTTTTTATATACAGTAGAAATCATGTCTATAGGGTTGTTGTGATTATTTACATTCTTTAGAAATCGTGCCTTTAGGTTGCTGTGATGATTATTTTATATGCAGTAGAAATCATGCCTATAGGACTTATCCCATTCTTTAAAATCCTGAATTTTTATACGTTGCATCACTAGAAATCCTACTTCTAAGGCGTTTCTCAATTTTGTATCAAAATTCATGTCCATGCATATCCTCGAGTCTCAATGTGAATTAGAAACCATGAATATAAGATCTTTTGGGAATTATTAACTAAATATAACATTTTGCTCACTTAGATATCATGTCCATAAGAAATCATGTTTAAAATCAGTTCTGATGATACAGATATCATGCCTATAGGAACGTGTTTAAAATTAGTTTTTCTATGTCATGAAATGACGTTTATGCTCAGTTTCAACACTTAGAAGGCATGCCTATAGGGTATAAAGGATAAAATATGTCTGAGATCTGCCTGTTAAATCACTGGTTTATAAAATTATTGTCTTATTAACATTTAGATACCATGCCTATAGGATTCTGTCAGTTATCACTTAGGCAAGCCTTTAGGACAATTAAATCGTGGGTTTAAAATTATAATTTTCTTACTGCTTGAAATGTGCTCAGATTCAATAAGTGATAAAATCAGTAGGCAAGCTGATAGGTACTCACTGCCTCTCCTAAATAAAAATGCTGCACACTTTGTTTGTACTCATTTCGATATATTGCCTATAGGACTCCAAAATTTATAAAAACTGTTTGTTCTAAAGGCGTGCATTTATTTTATTTATTTGTGGAGATAAATATGAGCCCCTTTAATTGAATCTTTATGTGATTGTGCTATTTGACTTTTTGTATTTCGCTTAGTTTTCTCCTTTTAAAATAACATAAGTAAGTCTAGAATTTTTTTAAATAGAGGTCCTAAACACCTATAGGGCCATAGGTAAGGGACGTGTAGTGCACACATATCATACGTGTCACACCCATTTCTTAAAACCTCACTAATCCTCTTAAATAAATAATTTTTTTTTATAAAACTCAAAAGGGTTTTCAATTAGAAAGTGACAAAAATGTGTTCAAAAGAAAATAACTCAGAGTCACCACCTGACATTGGTTTCAGTATCGTTTTTAAAATGATTTTCCTTTTAAAATAATTTGAACTCCAAACTAAGTATGCATAGGAGCTTCGGGTAAGGGGGTTCGTTTGACCCGGGGAGAAGGTGTTAGGCACTCCTCAAGTCCCTTAACTAGTATGGTTGTATACTTGATCTAGTCCGCTTTTAAAATAGTCGAATTGAGGTAATAAACATAAATATGGAAAAATTAACACGTAAGAGGCTCAAAGTCGTCTCCACCTAATAAAAAAATAAAACAAGAATAGAACATTAAAAGTTCTACTTTTGGCCTCCAATTACAGAATACTACGGGGCATTCCCCAGGTGATCGGCCTAAGCATGTTCCTAGGAATAAAGTAATGTAACAAAATTAATGAAGCATTAAAAGCTTAAGTTTTCTTAACCAACTTTGTACCCCGCATCAAACAATTCCATACACACACATTATCGGACAACTAAAGCAAAATAATAGAAAAATATGTACATGCATAAGAAATTTATATCAAAATAATCGGACAAGCAACTTAAACACCATATTGGCCCGTCATGAATTTCATACTCTAAGATGGTTCCTATGGATCTGGGATGGCGAGAAGGAATTCAAAAGATGGCAAAATGAAAAAAAAAATAGGATAAAACTAACTATGAGATTTTCATATCAACTACACCAAAAGGGAACTTATCACTAACATTACTGAATTTGCTATTGTTAGACGTTAATTCATATGAACATCTACCAACAAGACCGTTTTTTAATATAGGGTTCTATTCCTGTGAGAATGCCTTTTTCATTTAAGAGAGTGTTTTAAATTTGTTAAGACATTAATGGAAAGACAAAACAACTAAATATTCTAAATCCTAAATGGACGCTCAGGTAAGTAAATAGAAAATCACGTTTCACTAAAAATAAACGATGGGACCAGATTGCAATATTAAAAGATTCGGATAAACTCGAAGGGCCAATAACATGCTTAATATCACATAACAACACATGGAGATGAATTAACTTTAAATATGAGAAAGATAAGAGTATGGACCTTCTGATGCAAATCTTCTTTTAATAAATAAGAGAAAAATTCCAGCAGATACAATTGAATACGACTCCACTAACTTGACTGAGAATGCTCAAAATTTGCAACAAAAACCGTGAACTTCCGAAGGAATAGCAAATCAGTCCGCTAGATTACTCTAACTCAATCCTCGAATATCAGGAATCTCTAATTTGATCTCTAGTGTCATGCATAAGAATAACTCATGCCCATAGGATAGAATCAGATAAGTGGCCGAGATTGTTCCCTTTATTTCTATGTCGTGTGATGTGTGGTGCCACCAATTTTTTTAGGGTGTGCCGATGAGGTCTTGTTCTTTTCCTCTGTCCAAGTTAAGGAGATGATTAATTAAAAAGGAATATATAATAGGGCTTAGGGTTAGGTTAGTGGGTCAATTGGGCCAAGATGATTGGGCTATTATATAGTTCTTGCAATTTGACTAAAAATAATTTCTTTGCTAAATAATATCATCAAATTGTTAAACTTATCCTAATTAATTAAAATAACTATATTATGAGATGAAACTATTTTTGATTTTTTTAAGGATTATAATAATCACAAAAATGGTTTAAAAATAATATTTTTCTAAAAATACCTAATACCTTAATTAAATAGATTAAAATAAAACTATTTTTGTATTTACCAATTTTGTGATAATAATAAAGTAAAAGAGTCAAAACTAGTTAAAGTAACCATATTAATCCGAAACTAAATAATTAAACGCTAAAAATGTATAAAATCTCGGGGAGGGTAAAAAATCACACGTCTACAGCTGCCCCTTTTTGACTACAAACACGAAGTATTTTCAGATAAAGAACGACGAGACAGGTTTTTTGAACCGACCCTTATTTAGACAGACCAAAAAATAAGAGAAAGGAGAATGTGACCGAGGCCTAGTATTTGAGTTGCCTACGTATCCTTGGCTATAAAGGAATCATGCCATGTGTAGTTCATAAGTAGGAACAATGATAGAGTATACTGAGGTAGAGAGTTGATTGAGGTGCCGTTCTATCGAGGTTCTGGTCCGGGTCCTGTTATTACATCAAAATTAAAAAATAAAAAAGACTAACTAAGCATGTCAACTACGAGTTACAAAATTCCTATCTATAAGTCTTCTGAAACTTGATCTTGAGTCTTGAATGGTTCTTCATGTAGACTTTTGATTTGAACCTTGACGCTTGCTAGCTGCAGGCGCTAGTTCATTCTTCTTTAGCTTTTTGGATCACGACGGGAAATGCAAAGATCGTAACTTCAACCCTTTCTTGAGCATTTCACATCTTTCATCTGCTTCTGCATTTGGATTTACTTCTTCTTCTTTTTTTATTGAGACTACTTCTGTTGGTCATTTCGGACTGTTGACTCGCATTCTTGCCGCGAGCTTCTGCTACTTCTAACTGGAATTTAATTCTGAAATGACTTTCCTTGTTCTTCTGGTGGGTGCCTGCAATCAAAACAACAAAACAAACAAAAATTTTTACCCCAATTTGTACTAGGAAGATTTGTGAGTTATTCGCAAAATTATAAACTACTTATTCTATTGACGCAATGATGAGAGTAACTAAAGACTCGACTAGGATGTGTGTCTCCGAGGGATGAACTCAAATGACTTGAACTAGGAAGTGCATCTGCTAGAGATGAAACTTGAATGGACCACACTAGGAAGTGCGTCTCCTAAGGGTAAAACTTGAATAACTCAAATCAGGAAGTACGTCTCCTAGGATAAAACTTGAACGACTAAAACTAGGAAGTGCATCTCCTAAGGTTGAAACATAAATGAACCACACTAGGAAGTGCGTCTCCTAAGGGTAAAACTTAAATAACTCAAACTAGGAAGTGTGTCTCCTAGGATAAAACTTGAATGACTTAAACTAGGAAGTGCATCTCCTAGGGTTGAAACTTGAATGAACCAAAAACTAGAAAGTGTGTCTCCTAGGGGTAAAATCTCAATTTAGGAAGTGCGTCTCCTAAAACAAAAATATAACCTAAAAGACCCAGACTAGGAAGTACGTCTCCTAGGGGTTGAAGTTCAATGACTTAAACTAGGAAGTGCATCTCCTATGAGTGAACTTAAATGATCCAGCACCAGGAAGTGCGTCTCCTTGGGATAAAACTCAATTTGGGAAGTGCGTCTCCTAAAAGTATATCCTGAAAAACCCATACTAGGAAGTGCATCTCCTAAAAGTATATCCTGAAAAACCTAGACTAAGAAGTGCGTCTCCTAGGGGTGAAACTTCAATGACTTAAACTAGGAAGTGCGTCTCCTATGAATGAACTTAAATGACCCAAAACTAGAAAGTGCGTTCGCTAGGGGATAAAACTCAATTTAGGAAGTGCGTCTCCTAAAAATATATCCTGAAAAACCCAGACTAGGAAGTGCGTCTTCTAGGGGTGAAACGTGAATGAACCAAACTAGGAAGTGCATCTCCTACGGATGAAACTTGAATGAACCACACTAGGATGTGCGTCTCCTAGGATAAAACTTGACTGACTCAAACTAGGAAGTGCATCTCATAGGGTTGAAACTTGAATGAACCACACTAGGAAGTGCGTCTCCTAAGGTAAAACTTGAATAACTCAAATTAGGAAGTGCGTCTCCTAGGATAAAACTTGAATGACTCAAACAGCGAAGTGCATCTCCTAGGGTTGAAACTTGAATGAACCAAAAACTAGGAAGTGCATCTCCTAGGGATAAAATCTCAATTTAGGAAGTGCGTATTCTAAAACAAAAAAATAACCTAAAAGACCCAGACTAGGAAGTACGTATGCTAGGGATGAAACTTGAATGAACCACATTAAGAAGTGCGTATCCTAAGGGTAAAACTTGAATAACTCAAACTAGGAAATGCATCTCCTAGGATAAAACTTGAATGACTCAAACTAGGAAGTGTCTCCTAGGTTTGAAATCTCAATTTATGAAGTGCGTCTCCTAAAACGAAAATATAACCTGAAAGACCCAGACTAGGAAGTACGTCTTCTAGACTTAAGATTGAGCTTACGGAAAACTATAAACTAAGTTTGACTAAAGTAAAAACTGACCCTATTCTCCATGCGGGACCCCTGATTCCAAGAAAACTAAAGATTAATAATTTAAGAAAACTAAAAATCTATCCTAGGAGAAAATTCAGCAGACTAGGTCTTCTATCTTAGGAGAAAAGTTCATCAGACTAAGATTTCGATCCGAGGAGAAAATTCATCAGACTAGGTCTTTTTTTTGGTATCGTAGGAGAAAGACTTATCAGACTAAGATTTCTATCCTAGGAGAAAGTTCATTAGACTAGGTCTTCTATCTTAGGAGAAAAATTCATCAGACTATATTTTGAGCTTAGGAGAAAATTCATCAGACTAGCTTTTTTTATCTTAGGAGAAAGATTCATCAGGCTAAGAGTTCGATCCTAGGAGAAAATGCATCATAATAGGTTTTCTATCTTTGGAGAAAGAGTCATCAGACTAAGTGTTTGATCCTAGGAGAAAGTTCATCAGACTAGCTCTTCTATCTTAGGAGAAAAATTCATCAGACTATATTTTGAGCTTAGGAGAAAATTCATCAGACTAGGGCTTTTTTTTGGTATCGTAGGAGAAAGACTTATCAGACTAAGATTTCTATCCTAGGAGAAAGTTCATTAGACTAGGTCTTCTATCTTAGGAGAAAAATTCATCAGACTATATTTTGATCTTAGGAGAAAATTCATCAGACTAGGTTTTTTTATCTTAGGAGAAAGATTCATCAGGCTAAGATTTCGATCCTAGGAGAAAATGCATCATAATAGGTTTTCTATCTTTGGAGAAAGATTCATCAGACTAAGTGTTTGATCCTAGGAGAAAGTTCATCAGACTAGCTCTTCTATCTTAGGAGAAAAATTCATCAGACAAAGGTTTGATTGGGAGGAAAATCCATCAGAATAGGACTTTTTTCCTAGGAGGAAAACTGTGAAGAGCAATGGAAACATTTTATGCACACTAGCTAGACAGGTACGGGCAAAGTTTTGAGAAACTTCCCTTTGCCGGCTCTGTCTCCTTCTTCTTTTCTCTTTTTTCTTGTTTTTGAACCAACTTGCTTGCACTATTTTGTTCTTGTTTCAAACAAAGAAAACTTGTGAGTTTAAATATGGTGGTTAGTTTGTGGCCTTGACCTTGAGGGCGGCTGCTTCTATACTTGCCAAAATAACTTTGATTTCCATTTAGACGACCTTGACCGTTATCGACTACCCATTTTCTTTCAACCCTTATCACAAAAAACACCTCCACTCCATCCTATCTCAATATCCTCTATCTGTTGCATTTTACTCATGAATTGACATTTACTGAACCCTTGCATTTCACATGAATCCCAAAGAATATTGATTGTTACCAACTCAGTGCACATACCACTTGTCCCTGACTTATGCCACTTTGATGTGCTAGCCAAATTCGTTTTATGCAATTGAAAAGGTGGTAGCAAATTTTGAAGTCATTTCTCACTTGTTCTGACCAAACAGACTCAAGAAGGGACTCAAACAAAACAAGAGGAACAAAATAAGGGGTAAGGGAAAGAGATGATACCTAACAAGAAAATTACATAGTAGAAACTTATTAGATATGGATACCAACTCTAATGACCATGACATGCATCTTTAGATTAAGTGGCCTAATCTCTCAAGCAAGTCTAATATTCAACTTCTGTTGTACCTCTTCACTGTGAAATTGGCTTCAACGCTTCAATTGTCCCATCTGATCCACAATCCTCAATCGACTTGTAGTGCCCTAAAAGGTTTCACCATCAAGCCTCTATTATTTTTCTCTCTTCTCAACTTCCCATCGTCTTACGATGACCATGAGGGTTTTCACTGATAAGACTCCCTCATTTATCATTTTCTCTCTTTGTGATGAGAACAAGGTATTACCCGTGATGCTGGAAGATCATAGTTTTACCACACACATGATTTGGGATCCGTAAAGATTGGTCGGAAGGTCTTTCTTTGGACCGTAATGTAGGTTTTTGGACAGGTTTGGAATGAAAGGGAGGCATGAAGGCTCAAAATAATTTAAAATGAAAAGATTCAAAATTACATCTTTTGGATCAGATCTTTTGGCAAAATTAAAACTTCTGCCCCAATTTCTTGGAGTCTGGGGATTTATTTTGATGGGATTTCTATGAAAATCTGCCCCACTCTTGACTTCGGGGATTATGAAATATTTTATTTGGTATGACCGAACCGTAAGTCTTCCTACGTATCTTGAGGTGACAAGAATCAGGTCGAACGTAGTTCTAACACAAAGTTCATTTTTTTCTTTTCCTTTTCTTTCTTTTTTCCTTTTTTTCTTTTCTCTCTTTTTTTCCTTCTTTTTCTCTTTTCCCCTTTTTCTTTTCCTTTTTTTTCTCTTTTTCTTTTCTAGTTCCTAACTCTGCTTCTGATTCTAAAAGTGGGTATGAAGCAAAATAAATTAACGCTCAAAAGGGGTAGCGAAAGATAAAATTGCTTGGGTTGCAAAATAAAATAGCTTTGTCATACCCAATTTTAAGAATGCCAAGTACAAACGTAAGCAAAGAAATCATATATAGTATCTATTGATGGCATCAATACAAACAATAAGTGCCAATGGGCAATACCTTTGTCCTAATGAATAAATCTTTCTATTTTGAAGCAACTTGAATCAACCTTATCTCGATGTGGAAGAATGCATTTCTAGCACTGACTTATTTACCTCAAAATTGCTTGAGCGGCATTTCCTTATTGTATGCTATCATTAGCCTCTTGATTTTCCAAACTAGCTGCCTCAGTTTCACTCAATTCAAGCTTCAAATTGTCTTAGAATGCGTAAATATTTACTTATTTCCTCAAATGCCTCTTTTTACCATGTTCAAAATTGTGTCATTGCTTCATGATTAGACTAACTTTCAAGACCAGGCTGAGAATTATGTGTGCATGTCATGTCACTAGAATCAGGATAAAAAGAATTATAAAAGGAAAAGTAACCTACACAAAAACTAACAAGAACTAACAGAAAACTAGATATTGCATTAGATAGATGGTGAAAAGTGTTTGAACAAAACAAGCAAAATAGACATAGGTTACAACCCTGAAACAATTCTAGATAACACTAGATGAGTTAGTACAACTAAACGAACTAGGAAAAACAAGAAGAAGAAGAAGGGTTTGAGCTACAAGATAATATCCGGATTACAACCCTGAAATAACCTGTGCAACAGAAATGATAACAAAATAAACCACCAAAAACTCCTCCCTAGCTAGCCAAGAAAGGAGTGTCTTTCCATTTACCAAGCTCGAAATCTTAGCCACTGGGTTGCACATTAAGATTACTAGGACCCTCACCTATTCCCATCACCTTGACCTTAGCAAATAGCTATTTGGTCCTTTTATCCAACTCGTCCTTAAGATCAACCTCTGGAACTGAGACTGATAGAGCTAAAAACTTTGCGGTGAGTGACCCTCCAAGGGATTTAGGACAGTTATTATATTCCCTTTCCACACAAATCATGTACACCATATGCGTCTCATTATGAACAGGCAATGGACTTTGGCTAGTATCTGCCATATTTGGATTTTGCACGGCAATGTCACCTGCATCAACAAGCTTCTGGACTACTCTTTTCAGATGCCAACACTCTTCTATGTCGCGCCCCGGGGCATTAGAGCAATATGCGCACCTTTAAGAAAAATTAAAATTCTTTGGAAAGTGTTTCGGCATTTTTATTCGAATCGGCTTCAACATGTCCAATTGCCTCAGCCTTTGGAACAAACTGGCATATGGTTCTCCAATAGGAGTGAAAGACTTTTCTCCTTACCGCTGCCTTCTCATTTTATACTCTGGCCTTGGTTGGAACTTCTTTCAGGTAGGTGGTTGATATGCTTGTAGAGGTGGGTAAGACATTTTTGGAGGCGGCGCAAGCTGTTGTGGGTTTTGTGGGTATGGAGTATATGACAGTGCATTGTGGATAGAGTACTAGGGAGGTGAGGTATGACTTTGGGGATTTTGTAGAGGAAAGTAGCATTGGAGAGGATTATTTAGAGTATAAGGATTTTCATTGGGTCGGTATTGAGGCTGAAAGCATTTAGCAGGATTGCCCATTGGATCCTGTCGTTGGCTGGGCTCAAAACAATCTTTTCTATCAATCGGAGGACTGATCCCAACAACTTGTTCGTTCCATATGAACCAAAACTCCCTAAAGACTTCCTTGGGTTTCTTTTCCATCTGAGATAGGGAGGAGCGGTCTAGGATAATGTCTACATTGTACTGATAGTGTCGAATAAAATCTTGAGTCATGTCGCCCTATGCATGCCACTCACTAGCGTCTTGGCGGGTGTACCACTCCAAAGCTGCCCACTCAGACTCTGACTGAAATATGCCATCAATAATTCATCTTTCCTGCAAACACTTCTCATTTCCCTAAAATAATCCCTCAGATGGACTACTGGATCTCCATGCCCATTATATAAATTAAACTTTGGCATTTTAAACCCTTTCAGCTTTCGGGATATCCCATCCTGCTCCACTGTCTTAGCAGGCTTTGCAGTATCACCAGGAGGCTCAAAATGAGAAGCATAAGTGTATGTACCCGAGGCCTTGAAAATTGGTTCTGGAGCATAATGTTGGACATCGAGGACTTTGAACATAATCTCACTGGAGGATCGAGGAAGAGTAGCTGGTGGATGAGCTACAAAAACACGAGTTGTCAAATGAGCGGGATATGATGTGCTTTTGAGGGGGTAGATTGTGCAAAGGTTGTGGGGAGATATCAACAGTTGTGGGAACCTGGGCTTGTGATAGTGGCGGGATAGTTGTAGGGTTTTCAGTCTAGTTAGTGGGGAATGAAGGTGGATGATACCCCGGATCCAAGACTGATACATTTCTGCTATCTACTGTTTCAACCTTTGGACCTAGACTCTGACTCCAAAAACTCCTTTGGTAGGTCTACAACTCTAGTGCATGTTTCTTTGCAAGCCATGTCTACCCTGAACTTTGACCTTGTGTTGTACAGATGACTCGCCAAAGTGCCACAAACTAACCACCCTCTATTATAATAACAATGAAAGTAACAAAGGGGAGCAAAACAAAACCAACGTGTTAGTGTTAGGGAATTTATCAGATAGAAATATCATATTGCGTGCAATTCCCTTAGACACAATTAAAGGTTCTAGAATGACTTCAAGGGTACGAAGGTCACATGGCATCATCCAAATTTCACTCTTCTTGCTCCATTTCCTTCTTCATTTTCCTTTCTAACACCGGTTGGATTTTCATTTCTTTCCCCCTATTTTCTTTCTGATTATCGCTCTTTTCTTTCCTCTCATTTCTCACATCCCACAACTTTATTCTTTTTTGTTGCTTTTTGTTGGTTTTCAAAAAAATGATTCGATCAAACTCTACATAGGTTGCCTACATATCATGTCCCTCATGAATCAGATCAAGCATAGTTCTGGAAAAGTATTGGACAAAATAAACTAAGAAATAATTTTATTTTGGATTTTTCATTTATAACTTTTTTTTTTCTGATTTTTCAAATACAAAATAGGAAGTGATATAATAAAAGACTAGACAAACTCTAAAACCATCTAAAAGACTCAAAAACATGCTCAAAATACAAAAAGTCTCCTGAAGTAGTTCCTGAATGCAATTGTCCTGTGATATCTGTCATGATCGAGTCATAGTACATGGATCCACACCTGAATGAGAAAAATAAGACCAAATAGATCAGTGACTCAAGACACCATGGAATCTCCTATTGGACACATGCAAGGCATGATTGGGCTATTTTTTCAAAATGACCTATGTGGCCAAGGATGGCTAGAAGTGTAAAATCAACAAGATTGACCTCTAAGACACGGAAAATGCCTCACTAAGGCTTATATGGCTTCAAACTCCCAATAATCATAGTCTAAAATTAATTTGCAGAAATGATCCACTCTGGCAAAAATGACCGATATGGAAGTGGCTAAAGATGCAAACTCAAAAAGGATGGACCTTAAAATAATATGATACCTAGTTGTGGGATCAAGATCCTAAGACTTGGGTAATTGAACTACCTTCGTGAAAATGACCCCATTTTGAAAGAATGACCGATATGGCCAAAAGTGGCTAGACATGCAAATTTTGGCTAAGACCCCGCAAAGCGAAAAACCTAAGACTTACTAGGAAGATCGTACCCTATGTGGACTGCCTACGTATCCCGTCCAAGAGACGAGAATTAGGTATGCATAGTTCAAGAAAATTAGATAAGGGATAGAATTTTAAAAAATGCATCCAATTTGAAAATAAAACTATATTTTGTCTTTTTGAAAAATTGATTAAAAATGTAAAATCTTTTTTATTTTTCTTTTATGATTTTTTTATTTTTGAAAATTTATGAGAAAGTACAAAATCTTTTTGGATTTCCTTTTTTTTTTCCTTTTTTTTTGGAAAATGATGGAAAAGTATAAAATCTTTTTGTATTTTTCATTTTTTGTAATTTGGCTTTTCTTGAAAAAGTTTTGAAAGAAAAATATCATTGGGCCCTACTTGCTTCATTTTTTCACCCTTCTTTCCCAAACATCGGTCTGCCTGTTTACCGTAAAAATGGAAACAACAATTGAATTTGTTATTGGGATTCTAAAAATATGTGATCTATCCCCGAGCTAGTTGTTAAAATAGTTGGTGCTAAGAATGTCAAGTATAATGATGAAAAAGTGAGATAAAACCAGACAGTAACCAAACCAAATGGGTCTGTTGCCCGGATGCAAAATTAGTCGACGGGGACCTCGGGGCCGAGGTTTGAGCTAAGCTCAAGCTACTAGGGGCAATCGGCAATGGGATAATAGGCAGAGATATGAATAAGCCAAGCTCTATGTTACCAATATTGAGCAAAGTAGTGAAGAACAAATAGGAAAACGATAAAATCTTAAGGCAGGCTCGGGCTAGTGAGAATGAACAATTTAGAAGAAAGGGG
>MU727616.1:117848-149829 GCA_026770625.1 Nicotiana glauca
AGAGATTATTCCACTTGTGGAGAAATGGAGCAACATCAAGCTCCTACAAGGTGGGGCGAGTCCCCTTTATATAGGAGAGGAAACTAGGCTACAAGTACGTGGACATTAATTATAAAGTACGGTGAAGGGATGACTCGACGGGATGACTCAGCATAGTCTTTGGATAGGCCGGGTCTGTAAGACATAGCCATGTGCCTAGGGGGCTGGCACGCCCCAACCTTGGGAGGCGCGACCGACGCTCAATCAAGTGAACCCAACCGAGCAAGCCTTACCAAACACTTTCTACCCCAACTCAATATGAATACGGAACTCATGCCTTTGATTAATTTGGACGAGAATACACGTTATATACCACATGATTGGTTCATTTCATATCATAAAACTTTACCGATCATAAGCTAGCTTCATGGATTCTATTAGAGTTACGGTTTAAGGAGATCACAAGTTTTGGATTACAACATACACATATAGTGGAATCCCCGAAACCTGTACATAAACCACACTAGTGTCATTGGAGCCTCTAAGGATACAACAGTTAAGCATGACTATGCCGGTGATAAGGCCCCGGCTATACCTCATAAGTGAAAGGCTGTAATAACAAAAGATACACCATATAGCCCTATGGAAGAATAAGGGGCTCACCGAGATTTCGAGTAGAAGAATGCTCCGCTACACACGGTCGGCACTATCCGATATGGAGCCATCTACAAACATAACACGAATGTAGCGCCCCCAACAAAAGGGATGTCAGTACATTTGAATTGTACTGGTATGTATAACTGAACACCATTTTACTAGAAAGAACTATCAAATAGATACAAGCAATTAATACGGGCAAATCAAAGAAACAATTCATATAAATCTTCATACAATTTCCACAACACAGATTAGGGCAATTCTGTCACATGTTAACCACTGTTCTCATTACCACCGCCATCACGAGCGGAGTCCGATCGCGACCCGACCGGCTAGGTAACCTCATTGGAGGTATTACTCAATTCTTATCAGTCAACACCTTCAATTATCTATCCCACACAGATCAAGAATAATTCAAGTTACAAATCACAGGTAAATGAGCACATAGCGAGCATGAATAGTTCCTTGT
The DNA here is from genome assembly GCA_026770625.1 of Nicotiana glauca. Lineage (NCBI taxonomy): Eukaryota > Viridiplantae > Streptophyta > Magnoliopsida > Solanales > Solanaceae > Nicotiana > Nicotiana glauca. Next base: position 118,954 of record MU727616.1, read on the forward strand.
TTCAATGTCGGCTTACAGCCCAAGTAATTCAACACATAATTATACTTTTCATCATTCTCTAATTATCAAGATTTGTGCATTATTCACATTGAGGCACTTCACGAATATGTATAGTTATATGCAATTCAATTAATGCGTAATGACAACCAATACTCTAGCCAATTTAACTCTTACCATACTTTCGAAATGACAACGGAGCTCAATTTCTAATGAAAAGGGGTTTTAGCCATACATACCTCAATAAAGCTTTTCCTTACTCTTTTACAAATTTCCGGAACTCTTAGCCCTTCGATCTATTGAGCAAGAATTTCAAATTAAATTGAGAATTAGAGACAAAACTGAAGTTCTAGCTTGGTTCGAGCATATTGTCAAACACTAAAGGTGCATTATGACCTTAGGCCCCTTTTTGTGAGGAATTTATATCATTTTGTACCCCAAATTGCCTCCTTTTTAATTTTTACTACTTTCCAATACTCTATGGTGGTATGCATGCAAGAGATTCATTCTCATACCGATGAATTACTTCCCTAATGACCCCATATGGCTAAGTATACAAATATGAGCTGAGGTGATGGAGCCTTACCTCTTGAGGTGAAGATTCAGGAGCCTTCACTTGATTAGTTTCAAGGATATAGCAAGATTCTAAGGAGAATTTGGTGGGGGACACTTTCTACCTCTAAGATCCTCTTTCTCTCTCTAAAAATCTCAGAAAATACGCTTAGAATGAGCCTTAATGTCGAATATATCGAGAGGGAGTTCGGGTTAAAATTCAGAAAATTGGAGCCTCGAGTAAAATATGCGATCGTAGAATGAACATGCGGTCCGCATAATGGACCGCAAAATGCCTCCCAAAAACCATACACTCTGACTCAGTCTGCGGTAATAATGCGGCCCGCATTCACATTCTGCGGTCGCAAAGTGCACCGCAGAACTGACAATCAAAAAATTCAAAGGAGAAAACGTGACGACTATGCGGTCCGCATTTTGATTATGCGATCGCATTTTGACCGCATAACTGACTTCAATTTTAACCAACGCTCTGCCTCACTCTGCGGCAGATATGCGGTCCGCATACCTGATTTGCGGCCGCATTCTGGACCGTATTTCTTGCATTTTCCTGGAAACTTATTCTTGACTTTTAATGCACTATTTAATCCAAAAAGATCCACACCGCGGCGAGCTTGATTTTTAACACATGTTCCAAACTTGGCACTACGGGATCCGGGTTTTTGAATAGGGATTTCACGCGGTCTCATAGGGGCTTCCCCCTCTGTCCTGGCTTCGTTCTTCGTTTCCTCTGAGTCGAGCTTCGACAAGCCTCGAGGTTAAGAACTCGATCGCGACCTCCTGCCCTCGGGATCCTGGGGCATCCTTCTAAAATGTCTTGATAGCGAGAAATCAAGTCTTATGATTTTGCTATGTACAGATAGTCTCGGCATTTCCCATACCGAAGTGACGGGAAACAATTCTGGCACTTGATTCCTCAAGCTCATCATGGCGACATTATGCTGGCGATTCAAATCGTGGAGTAATATTTTATGATAGGTGGCATATCTCATAGACTCATGCTCAGTACTCTGTCATTTCCGCTCCTCAAGGTAAAAGTACTATCGTCGAGTCAGTTTTTCAAGGATGCAGTAATTGCATTCGTCGGTCAATCTTCCAAAGCCTCGACGACCATATCGTTGCCCCTATAAGTGGAAGTGCCTTGGATTCATTTTCTCTATCTCAATGCTTCCATTGGTTTGCTTTCCTTTTCCTTCATATCATCTTATTTTAACCTTAAAAATCATGTTAGGGGCTTATGATCTCAAGGCAGTTTGGAGGAGTTCCATTAGACTGCATCGTGGCCTTGTACCGAGGCCTCCTATTATTGAACATAAGCATGCTGTCCCTTTGTTTTCGTGGTTGTCGGTATGCTGGACCTTGCTGGTGCTGCTGGTTCGGGGTGACGAGGGACGGGGAGCTGTTTCCCCTTTATATTGGCAGCTCTTTAGATTATACATCGCTGCTCAAAAAGAGGCTCGGATTGTACACCGTTGCTCACCTTCATACCCCGACTCAACGTGGAACTCTGTTCCAAGCTGGGAGATTGCATGACTTGACGATCCAAGAAGTGGATTTTAAGTAGCCGTGCAAGCGGGTTCGAGGTTCGCCTATTCCGCAATTTCTCCGAGGTTCTCTTGGCCAATGAGGGTCCTCGACCTCCAGAGAGCTATGACATTTTTTCATCCCTACCAGCTCCCTGGCTTACCCTTTTGGGGACATGTTAGCCCAAGAACAGGTGAAGTTTTGAAGAATGACAAACGAACCCAGTCATGGACCAGGTCCATCATGTGAAGCACAGTCATGAGCAATATACACATGTGAGATACACGTGAAGAAGAGAAGTCCCATTGATTAAGCAGTAATAATCTCTTGATCTGATCGAAAAGGTTACATATTGTATAAGGGGAGTGAGTCTCCTTATGTGAAAAGAACACAATCCAAATAAAAGATATTGTTGGAGTTTGTGATGTTCAAGGACTCAACTTCGATGGAAGATCAGCAATTGAGTCCCAATCAAATTCTGATTACTATCCCATTATATAATAATGATTATTCTCTTTTACAGGTGTTTCACATACGCAGAATTTAAACTAAATTGAGTGCAAAAGAGCAAGGCGATTTTGCAAGCAATTTATGTAGAATTTGAGTTTGCACTCCTTAAGCTACTTGAACGAGATAGAAGAACCAATTCCTTTGTGTGTTTCTTAATTTCTAGTTCAATTGTAATAGGTGATTTAAACTTGTACATTTTAGCTTTCATAGAAGCAATTGTATTAGGTACTTAGAGTCTTCAAGTTATATGCTAACTTGAAGTTGTCGCAACAGTTGAGGTTATGTGCTATAACGAGATTAGAGTTAATCCTTAGGTTTACAAGGCTTTTGTAAATGCTATTTTGGTTCAGTGATTTTAGTGGAAGTTTGGGAAAATCCTACTGAGTAGTAGGTCCTGGTTTTTTTCACCTTTTGAGCCAGGTGTTTCCCACGTAAAAATCTCCGTGTTCTTTATTTTATGTACATAGTATTCCGCAAACAGTAGTAGTTAGTACCCTAGAAGAACCAGGTTCTTTTAGAGTGAAAATTAGGTACCACACAAATCACCCCCCCTCTTGTGTGGTATTGACATTAAGAACATCAATTGGTATCAGAGCGGGTTACCCTTGAAGAGGCTAACACCTTAGGAAAAGATCAACATGAATGCACCACCTGGGAATTGTGAAGGGTAATCTACTGCTAGATCTCCACTTTTCAATAGACAATACTATTCTTGGTGGAAGAACAGGATGAGGGATCACATCATAGGAGAATAATATGAACCCTGGGACATAGTCACTGATGGTCCTCTAGCAAATACAAAGAAGAATGTTAAGGGAGTGGATGTGCCAAAGACAAGGGCTGACTTCACTGCTGAAGACCTAAAGAAGTGGGAGAAAAATGCCAAGGCCAAGAAATGGCTTGTCACTAGGTCCAGATGAGTACAGTAGAATTCAAAGCTGTACCGCTGCTAAGGAAATCTGGGACACTTTGCAAGTGGCTCATGAAGGAACGCCTCAAGTGAAGAGGTCCAGAGGAACACTGCTGTATTCTCAATATGAGAATTTCACCATGAAGGAAGGAGAAACTATCCAAGAAATGTATACAAGGTTCACCACTAACAAATGAACTCAAGTCTCTTGGAAGGATTATCCTTGAAGAAGACAAAGTTGAGAAGATTTTAACAAGGGTTCTGCCAGTCTCTTAGGAAAGCAAAATTACTGCTATCCAGGAATCAAAGAATATTGCTACTCTCAAGCTGGATGAACTAATTGGAAACCATACTGCCTATGAACTGAGAATACAAACCATGAAAATGGATGCACCCAAGAAGGAAAAGAGACTAGCTCTCAAAATTATTGAAGGTTCAGTTTTGGAGGATAATGAAATGGCTATGATCACAAGAGATTTCAAAAAGTACTTGATGAGAGGAAAGGGATCTTTAAGAGGTACAAACTTCAGCAAACCAAGGGCTCCTGAGAAATAGTCTAATGCGGGTGGATACAAGTGTGGTAAGACTGATCACATGATCAAGAACTGTCCTCAATGGGAAATTGAGTGGAAAAAGGAAAGGGCTGAATGAAGGAATAGGAAAAAGGAATGGGTTCAACCAAAAAGGAACAAAGGTTCAACAAAGGCTATGGTTGCTGCCCGGGGAGAAACATCAGATGAGGACTCAGAAGATGAAGCTGGAGATGAGCAAGCACTTATGGCCATTGGAGAATCAGATGATGAACAAGAGGTAAGTATTTTTCATCTCAAGGACAAGATTAAATTCCTGTCTAACGAAAGGTTGTCTGAGCTACTGCTAGACTTCATTGATGAGTCCAAGATTATTAACAATGAGAAGGAAGAACTGTCTAGGGAATGTGTGATCTTAAAAGCCAAGTGTAAAAATCTAGAGTCTAGGGCTAATGAGAGTGAAAGTAAAAATGCTGAGTTGAAGAACCAGGTTCTTGAACTTGACACTAGTGTCCTAGAACTTAGGTCTAAGAACTTAAAACTGAAATTAGCAACAGGAAAGAAGAAAGCTGATCACACACATCTCACCCTAGAAGAGAACTTAGAAAAAATGAAGGATGAGTTGTACAGAAAATGAACAGATAAGAGTACTAAAAGAAGATCTAGGGAAGGTAAAACATGATCTGGACAGAACTTGCAAATGGAACAAGGTTTCTAATGCACTCTCTTGGTTACAAAAACACCACAGTAGCAACAAAAGAGGACTTGGTTATGGGAAACAAGCACCTAAGTTGGATCCAAAAAGCAAGTACCTCACTCTTCCTGAGAACAAAATCTGCACACACTGTGGCAAGACTGGCTGTTACAAAAATGAATGTAATGCAAAAGAAAAGGCCAGTCAAAAGAACAAAAATTTTGTTCAAGAAAAAATAGGCTGCCTGGGTGGGCAAAAAGGAATCTGATTTATCCCTTTGCCTATAGAAAGGGACCCAAACTAGTTTGTGTTCCTAAGACTAACCCCTAATTTCTTTTTGCAGGTCCACGTGAAGGGAAGTTGCAAAATATAGCACATGGATAGTGGCTACTCAAAACATATGACTGGAAGCAAGAACCAGTTCCTTTCACTTGAGGACTTAAAGAGAGGTAATCTCTCCTTTGGAAATGGGAAGAAAGATTAGATTATTGGGGTTGAAAAGGTAGGTAAGAAAGACTCTCACTCTATTGAGAATGTCTACTTGATAGATGGCTTGAAATACAGCCTGATCAGTGTGTGACAATTGTGTGATAGAGGTAACTTTGTAGCATTCACCTCTACTAAATGATTTGTGATTAACCTTGCTACTGACAAGATTATTTTGCAGTGAAAAATATTTAACAATATTTTCATTGTAGATTTGTCAACTCTTTCTGAAAATGAACTAACCTGCCTAAGTGTGCTGGATAATGATCCCCTCCTGTGGCACAAAAGACTTGGTCATGCCAGTCTGAATAAGCTAAACAAATTAGTCTCCAAGGACTTGGTGATAGGGTTACCCAACATCAAGTTCAAGGAAGTCAAAGTTTGTGAGGCATGTGCAAAAGGGAAGCATGTAAGATCATCCTTCAAAGGCAAGAATATGGTAAGCACAACTAATTCATTGGAACTGGTCCATATGGATCTCTGTAGTCCAATGAGAACCATGAGCAGAGGTGGAAAGAAATATGTAATGGTACTTGTTTATGATTATTCTAGATTTACCTGGTTTCTTTTTCTACCATCTAAAGAAGAAGCATTTGACATGTTTACTACCTTTGTTAAAAAAATTTAGAAATAATTAGGAAATCAACTTGCATCCATTAGGTATGATTATGGAACTGAACTTAAAAATGCTAAGTTTGCTGAATTCTGTGATGAAAATGGTATAGATCATAATTTCTCTGCACCCAGGACTCCTCAACGAAATGGAGTTGTTGAAAGAAAGAACATGACTCTTGAAGACATGGCTAAGACTATGCTTCTTTCTAGTAAGATACCCCATAGCTTCTGGGCATAGGCTGAAAACACTGCATGTTACATTATCAATAGATGCATGACCAGACCTCTTCTAGAGAACACTCCCTATGAGTTGCCTAAAGGGAGAAAACCAAATGTATCCCATCTTAGGGCATTTGGTTGCAAGTGCTTTGTGCACAATAATGGAAAAGACTCCCTACGTAAGTTTGATCCCAGAAGTGATGAGGGAGTATTCTTTGGATATTCTTCATACAGCAAAGAATATAAAGTGTTCAATAAAAGAACTTTTTGTGTAGAAGAAAGTGTATATGTAGTATTTGATGAAACTAACATTCTTTCTGAGAGACATGAACATGAAGATGAAGCCATTGGATTGGTAAAGGATTTGACTGAAGCCTCAGCATAAGTCGAAATGGCACCAAAAGACGGAACAGGTAATGGAAGAGGTTCTTCCATCCAGGGCAACCCGAGAGGGGGAAATTGTCAAAGAGGAATTGAAATAAATCCCCTAAAAGAACCTATTCATGACCCTGTTCCTCAGCAACATATTATAGGAGAAGCATCTAGTAGAAACCAGTTGGTTGTGAAACCTCACAAGTATCAAAGTTCTCATCCCATTGAGAACATTATCACTGATCCAACATCTAGAGTCAAAACTAGATCACAACTGAAGAATCTGTGTGCCTTTCATGCCTTTTTATCTCTTATTGAACCTAAAAATGTTGTTAAAGCTTTACAGGATGTAGTTTTGGTCAATGCAATTCAAGATGAACTCAATTAGTTTGAGAGAAGTCAAGTTTGGCATCTAGTTCTAAGGCCCAAGTATAGATTAGTTATTGGTACAAAATGGATCTTTAGAAACAAACTTGATGAAGATGGAACTGTTACAAGAAACAAGGCAATACTGGTGGTCCAAGGTTACAGCCAAGAGGAGGGAATAGATTATGATGAGACTTTTGCTCTAGTTGCAAGACTAGAGGCAATCAGACTTCTCACAGCCTTTACAGCACACATGGAATTCACTATTCATCAAATGGATGTCAAAAGTGCCTTCCTAAATGACTACCTGGAAGAAGAAGTGTTTGTGAAACAATCTCAAGGGTTTGAGAGCAAGGAATGTTATGAGCATGTGTACAAGCTAGACAAGGCTCTTTATGGACTCAAGCAGGCCCCAAGAGCATAGTATAAATGACTGTCCAAATCCTTGCTTGAACATGGCTACAAAAGAGGAAAAATTGACAATACCTTATTCTTAAGGGAAAAATGTAAGGATCTCCTTATGGTACAAATATATGTTGATGACATAATTTTTGGGGCTACCACTGATAAGCTAAGTAAGGACTTTGCAAAACTAATGAGGATGAGTTTGAAATGAGCATGATGGGTGATCTTAACTTCTTCTTAGTCTTACAGATCAAACAAAGTCCAAATGGAACCATGATCCATCAGCAGAAGTATGCAGAGGAGCTAATCAAAAAGTTTAAAATGGAAGAATCTAAAGAAATAGATACATTCATTACAACTACCACTCATTAGATGTTGATAAACCTGGTTCATCAGTTGATCAAAAGATATATAAGGGTATGATTGGTTCACTCTTGTATCTTACTGCTAGCACATCTGACATTGTTTTTAGTGTAGGACTTTGTGCTTGCTTTCAAGCTAATCCTAAAGAGTCTCACTTGACTGCTATCAAGAGGATACAAAGATATTTGAAACGCACCACTAATCTGTGTCTTTGGTATCCCAAAGGTAGCAATTTTAATCTAGTAGGATATGCTGATGTTGATTATGCAGGTTTTCTAGTGGATAGGAAGAGCACATCAGGTATGGCACACTTTCTTGGTTCATTCCTTGTGTCATGGGCTACTAAAAAGCAAAATTCAGTCGCCTTGTCTACTGCTGAAGCTGAATATGTTGTTGCTGCTTCTTATTGTACTCAATTGCTATGGATCAAACAGCAGCTGGTAGATTTTGGTATTGAAGTTGGTTGCATTCCTATATTCTGTGATAACACTAGTGCTATAAGTATGACAAAGAACCATGTTCATCATAAGAGGACTGAGTACATAGATGTTAGGCACCACTTCTTAAGAGATAACTATGAGAAAGGATTGATCTCCATAGAATTCTATGCTACTGATAAACAAATAGCTGACATCTTTACTAAAGCACTAAGTAGAGAAAACTTTAAGAGGAACAGGTTGGAATTAGGGATGAGTAAGATAACCTAATAGGTCCATTTCAGAATGCACAATGATATATAAATACATATATACACACACACACACACACACACACACACATACACACACACATATATATATATATATATATATATATATTATTGAAAAATGAAAAAAAAATATTTTTTTGGCTAGGAATTCTAAACTTGTGTAAATAGCTAGATTAATTTTTCCTCAACTTCATACTTCAACTAGTATACTCCTGTGACATGTGTTTATATGACTCACTGATCTCTTACTAAATTTTCTCTATTATGGCATTTGAGGCATGTTCAACAGAATTCTAAATGAAGAACCTAGTTCATCAGTATGGATTCATATGAAGCCGTAGGTATGTTTTCTATACTTTGCATAATTAGAAAGATTAATAATTCAATCATGAGCAGAAGTCCTATACTTGTCAAATTCCTAGAAAATTCCATCCGTTGAGCATTCAACCAGTTCTGTCCATCTAGAACTCTAAAACCATAATTTTTGCCTAATATCTTGGGAAGCCAAATTGATCATTAAAATTTCTGGACTCTCAATTGATTAGACTTCTATTTGACCCCTAAAAAAGCTGTCGTTACTTAATCAATGTCTAATTCTCTTTAAATACACAATATATTTTCAGCCTTCTTCATTATTCTAAAACCATAAAAAATTCTTCTTCAATTCATATTGTCCTCTTCTCCAAAATTCCTAAATACTTTCAAGAAATGAACAATCATGTCTAACCCACAAGAGCATCCTGGCACTTCTCCACCACCATCACCCTCAAATTCATCCTCATCTATTCCACCCAGTATATCTCTAAAATCTAGGTTTTGAAGGCAGAAAATGCTTGCTCAAAAAACTGTAACATCTGGGGCTTTGAGGAAGGTTTTAAATGAAAGGTTGAAAGCCAGCCAAGTAAAAGAAAGCCCAGCTCAAAATTTTGACTCCAGTTCTATGTCTGAATCCTTTCAATCTGCGACTGAAGGTGAAGGACATGGGTCTTATGACACTGAGAAAATTCAAGAATCAACTACTGAGGTAAGTTTATCTATGGTTGAAAACTTAGAGACTAGGTTTGTTCGGGTTAGCCCCATTAGGGATGTTAAGTTGCATGAGTCGAGTAGGAGTGGAGGTAAAAAGAAAGGAAAAGAGAGAGAGGGTGCAAGTGGTATAGAGAGGGGAAATGGGAAGGGTGAAGCTCTGGCTATATGTGGGGTTGCACAAGAGAGGGTAAAGGAGAGTGGCATGAAGTCAGGGGGAAGTGGTTCTAGGGAAGGAGCTGAGGGTTTGGTTCATTTAAGAAAACAAAGAGACGAACCTATTTTATCTACTGACGAAACCTTCGCTGACCTACTGAAAAAGGTTGGAGCAAATTATGACCCAAAGAAATGCAAAGCTACTACACCAAAAGCCTCTAATGTTACCAAGCCATCCAAGAAAAGAGAAACCTCATCCCCAACAACTACTGCCTCTTTAGTGCCTAGGGGTAGAGCCATATGAAGCAGGGTAAAACAAAGTGAAGATGACCTAAAAAAAGCCTTAGAAGAAAGTAAGAAAAAGAAAATGGAGAAGGGAAAGGGATAGCTAGCAGAACTATCTGAGGATGTAGAGGAAGAGGAGATGGAACTGGTCCATCAAGAAAGGGGTACAACACTGGAGGTTCCTACACCCAAATCTAAAAAGCCAAAGACTTCCTCCAAGAAGTCTTCTAAACCTATGTCTGCTGAACCCTCACTAGCCAGAAGGACTAAATCTGCAGTTAAAGCTAAAAAAACAAAAGTTTTAGACGATGAAGAGTTAAGTGGAGAAGAAGAAGAAGAATCTGAGAAGGAACAAGACAAGTTTGCAATCTTTGGCAAAAGAAAAATTTTAAAAAGTAGATTATTGAAGGACATGGTGGAACCTGGGATGATGAGATTGGTTGACTTTTTAGCTGCTCAAGGGTGAAAGGACATGATCCTTAAGATGGATGGAAGACTGTCCAGAAATGAGCTAATTGAGTTTATAGCCAATATTGTTGTTAAGGATAGGGTACTTAGTAGTTTGGTGAAGGGAGTCCCAGTGCAGTTTGATGCTGAGAAACTGGGAGAAATTCTGGACATACCCTCTGAAGGTTTGATGATTACACTAGACAAAGGTAGCCATGCCTGGACTCCCTCCCTACTGCCCTTGAAATCACCAAGAGGTTCTGTGACTCTGAGGAAGTGAATGAATCCAGGGCTATGCATAAATGTGAGATGAGGCTTGAGCACAAGGTGGTGTTTGAGTTTGTCAACAAGTGCTTATTGCCTAGACAAGAGAGAAGGCACACTACAAACTGCATGGACCTGGTTCTTATGGAGTGCCTTGAAAGAGGAAAGCAAATCAACTGGCATGCCCTCATTGTCAAATTGCTAGGCAGGGTCATAAATGGCTCCAAGGCTCATGCTACTCCATATAGCTTCATACTGACCACAACTATTGACAGGCGGAATGTGCCTTTGAAGAAATGGGAAATGGCCTCAAGCAAAGAACATTTTGACATCAAAACTCTTCTGGATTGTGACTGTCCAGTCAATGCCATCCCTGTTGAACCCGGTTCATCTTTGAAGACATCCATCAACAGCAAAGTTAGAACTTTGGTTCAGGAATGTGGAGCTAAGGATACTGAAATTGCTAGGCTCAAGGCTCGTGTGGTTGAATTGGAAACTGAAAGGGATGGACTTAGAACTGAGCTTGCCAAAGAAAAGGAGAAGAATGATAGAATTCTTCAGAATATGTTGAATTTTCTCCAAACTCAACCTCCCAGTTCCTCCAATCCTTATAACTTCTAGCACTTGTTTCCTGAACTTGTATAGTACCCCAGTGACCCCAGTGAACCAGATTAGGGATTTTTCTATTTTTTGCTAATGGTTTGAATATTTTTATTTCTTTTTGTGGATTGTTAATGGCAACATATCACTATCAATGATTATTGATGTTTTCTCTTGTTCTGTGATGATTCTGACCTCGATATTTTAAATATGTTTGTTGATTACTGATAATATTACCATGATTGCACTTGTAGTTGCCTCAGTAGCCATGAGTATTTATTAAAATCTGGGATTCACATTGTGTATGGAACTTTTCATATTCTGAAATAAGTGATGTTTATAACCTAATTAACCTGGTCCTTAATGATAAGTGAATTTTCTAAATTTAGTGTTGATCATCAAGTTGAATTCTTACAGGCTTCGTATCAATAAAAAGCACAGAGTTTGTCATCATCAGAAAGGGGGAATTTGTTGGACCAAGAACAGGTGAAGTTTTGAAGAATGACAAATGAACTCAATCATGGACTAGGTCCATTATGTGAAGCACAGTCATGAGAAATCTACACATCTGAGATGCACGTGAAGGAGATAAGTCCCATTGATTAAGCAACAATATCTCCTTATCTGATAAAAAAGGTTGCATATTTGATAAAAGGAGAGAGTCTCTTTATGTGATGAGAACACAATCCAGATAAAAGATAGTGTTGGAGTTTGTGATGTTCAAGGACTCAACTTCGATGGAAGATCAACAATTGAGTCCCAATCAAACTCTAATTACTAACCCATTAAATAACAATGATTGTTCTCTTTTACAGGTGTTGCACATATGCAGAAGTTAAACTTAATTGAGAGGAAAAGAGCAAGGAAATTTTGCAAGAATTTTATGTGAGATTTAAGTGTTCACTCCTGAAGCTACTTGAACAAGATAGAAGAATCAACCCCATTGTGTCTTTCTTTATTTCTAGTTCAAATGTAGTAGGTGATTTAAACTTGTACCTTTCAGATTTCATAGAATTAATTGTATTAGGTACTTAGAGTGTTCAAGTTATATGCTAACTTGAAGTTGTTGCAACAGTTGAGGCTGTGTGCTAAAACGAGATTAGAGTTAATCCTTAGATTTTACAAGAGTTTTGTACATGCTATTTTGGCTCAGTGGTTTTAGTGGAAGTTTGAAAAAATCCTACTGATTAGTAGGTCGTGGTTCTTTCACCCTTTGAGCCAGGTGTTTTCCATGTAAAAATCTCTGTGTTCTTGATTTTAGGTACTTAGTATTCCGCAAACATTAGTAGTTGGTACACCTAAAAGAACCAGGTTCTTCTAGAGAGAAAATTGGGTACCACACAAATCAAACCCCCTCTTGTATGGTATTGATGTTAAGGACATTAGTGTGGGAGGCTAGGGCAGGGCTTCCGAAGGCACTTTGGGAGATATTTTCTTTGAGGTCATGCGTCCGGGGAGGATGGCTTTTGGAGGTGTTGACGCCGTGGTGGATCGTCGACCGCTTAGACTAGGACTCAGACCTTCACTATATGTACGCTTTTGCTTATTTACTTCTGTGTAGAGAGCGTTTGTGGGCTTTTGTAATCATATGCCATGACACCTTGGGGGTTGTTGTACGCAAATTTTCATGAATAAGAATATACTTTGCTGACTTCTGCTTTCCTTATTTTTTTTTTCTCTATATGATCCCATGACCTTCGAGGCTCTTTGAATGCCTTCTTTTGTTTGTTGGTCGTTGATATCTTACTTGAGCTTGAGCGTTCATTTTGGTCCCCTGCTAATTGACCTAGCTCTCGTCCAACATATCGTCGTACTTCAGACCGATCTTAGATTGATCTCATAGGTCCAGGATATCGAGGCCCTTCAAGCTGTTTAGTGATTGTGCGTCGAATTTTGGGGCCTTTGGGAATATTATCCCGAATAAAAGCTACCTTTGGGTTCCCGGGGGTCCTTATTGATCTTGGTATAGATAAACCTTTTAGAATGTATAGTATTTACTCCTATTGAGGAGTTTGCTTGTATTTGGGCATTTCCTCGGGCCTTCGTGGAGCTTTTGCAATAGGAATTTCCTGTGTTTATTCCTCTTTTTAAGGAGGGGAGATTATGGGACCAAGTTCTTGCCTTGTATCAAGTGTAAGTTTTTAAAGCTCACCGAGGCCCGATAACTTTAGGCCAGGGGCTCTTGACATAGAATGGTGCCTCGTGCATGGAGATAATACAAACGCCCCCCCGAGTCTTGACTTCTTGTTGGAGGATGTTTTCTATATCAGGTGTTGACCTATCGATTTGTATCGAGGCTATTGGCTTCCTGGGGCTTGCCTCGGGCGGGCAAATCGTCATTGCTCCTCGCGTATATGTAGGGCGGCTTCAGCTCCTTTGTAGGACTTCACTATCTTTAGGTAGCTACACTTCTGTTTTGGCATAGGGTACTTCATTCCCTTAGGTGCAAAAAGTGTTTGTGCGCGCCCTTGCCTTGACCTGTTAGTTTCACCATAGTTGTGGGAACCACTTCGGGGCTGATTTGGCGAGCGACGGGGGGTGGTACTCCTGGAGCTTAGGACTTGAAAGATTTTGTTCTGGTGAGGACGTCTATGGAAAGAGAGGAACACCTGGAGATGTGAAGAAGGTACTGTGGGTGAAGAGAGGGGTAACACTTTAGGTGCTTTCCCCAGATGAGGGCATCGCGGACTCTACTGATGGGTTCTTGAGCGTACACCTATACCCTTTCGCATTTTCCCCCCTGATAGATTTGTGCTTAATTTTTGCTTGAAGTATTAGGTTACCCTGGCACATATTCATCCATCATTTTGGCAAACGGTGTTGATTATGAGATTCTTCGAGGAGAAAGCCAGGCTTGAATTCACGCTTAACCATCGTGTCAAGCTATATCGGCCCTTCCATATTCGAGGCCTGCTAAATCTAAGGTGTCATTCATTCACGCCCTTCATTGTTGATGATAAGGAAGGCAGGGATTGAGAGTGGGCCAGTTGGTTTATTTGGGTCCGGACGACCGATATCATCCCTGTGGAGGTTTTTCTATTTCCATAAAGGTAGAATTATGCACGTAAGTGAGGCGCTTGACGCTTTTGTAGATTCCACATATAGCAAAAACTAGCTGATTAATAATGTTGCTTCCCGTGTTGTAGCAACTTCATGGATATCAGGTGAGGTCTATGATCTGCCCGGCTGGGTCTGGAGGCTGGTGACCCATGCGTCCTGCGACGAGCACAGGTGGCAAGCTGTGCCTCGTGCCAGATGGAGAGCGCAATACCAAGGTATGTGCATATGCTGCCTTTACCTTGCCTTTGTATACCTGAGGTAACTCTTTCCCCTTTCATTTGTACTGTATTTTCCGTTTGTAGATATTGGGCGGTTTTTTGGGGCGAGGAAATGTTTTTTCGAAGAGAGGAAAGAATCGTTTGCCTCCGGGCCGTGGAGTGATGTCAATAAGAGGGGTCAACACCCATGAGATGATGGAGCTTTTAGTGGTGCTGATTGGGCCAGTATTTCCAAGGACGGGGCGTCATCCGAGTCTGTTGCTCCCAGAGTGCCTGATTCCCGACCATTGATTCCTTTAGGCGAACATGCCCTGCCTAAGGTCAGTTCTCCTGGGGTCGTAGAGGCAGGATGAATAGGAGTGTGTTCTGATTTCGCGGAACTCTATCGGCTTCACTTTGTGGTGAGTTTATGCACAGTTTCCTTGTATCCTGTGTCCTCCTACTTCTATTGAACCTTTCTTGTGTAGGCCTGCGATAGAATTAGGTCTGAGCTGCTCCATCAAGGGGCCATGCTCCAACAATTTTTGGATGAGGGCGAATCCCTTAGGCTCATTTGTATGGAGAAGGAAGTCGAACTGCAGTATTGGCGATATGAAGCGTACCGAAGCTCAAACTATGAGAGCTATTTGATGGGGCAGGTAATTTCCTGTAGTACGTGCTTCTCTCCTTTCTAAGCTTAAGGCTAATTTCCTCTTACTGTATTAGTTGCAGAAAAAAGGTGGAGGCCTTAGAGTATCTCAAAGGCGACGTAAACCGTGTCAGAGCTGCTTGCCAGGAGCTAAGGGCCCAAGTGCAGGCTCAAGCTTTAGACGAGATGAGCGCCTTGGCAAAGGTTCCTGCCTTCGAGGTCCAACTCAGCTTGACTCGTGACAATGCCAAAGTTCAAGCGGTATGATTGAGAAACTTGAATCTGATCTCTCGAAGGTTAGAGTCGAGATAATTGATGCCCGGGCAGAAGCGGCATCAAGACGAACAAAGGCTGATCGTAAGATGGCAATTCATATGAATGACACTGTTGATGCCCAAGCTGAGCTGAAGTGAGCACTAGACCAGGAGAAGAGGATCAAGGAATATGTTCACTGTACATCCTAGAGAGAGGTACTCAAGGAGGTCGGTGCAAGGGGCTTCATTCTCTCGGGGGAATTGGCTCGAGCAAGGGTGGACGAGCGTGACACTCGGTCTCTTCTTGTTGATGTTATGGAGAGCGAATTTGACAAGCTCTAGCCCTTTAGAGCAGAGTGTAGATTTTGCCGTTTTGTCACTTTGCCTCTGATATACGTAGGGCATGCATATAGGTAGAGAATGCGCTTTTTCGCGCATGTAATATATAAGAAGAAATTTGAAACTTTTTTCTCCTGTACCTTTTATCTATCATTGCTCTCGATCAGGCAGACTGGTTTTGGGTGTTTGGCGAGGTCCTCATAGATCCATAACCGATTGGACAAGCCCGGGGGCTATTAAGTGTGATCCCTAGCGCGAGTAGGTACCGGGGCCTCCGTGCTTGGCCTGTTTTTTTAGGCTTAGTCTCCGAGTCGGGCTCCAATGCGGGCCTTCTTGTCTTTGAATTTTCCATGCCCGTACGGGTAGATAGTAATCATTTTCATCTTTTTCCTTTGGGCATTTTCCGTTCCAACTATTTTGGGGTCCAGTCTCTGAGTCGCATTACGATTCGAGCTGTAATCGACCCTTGAGCTTCCTCGAGATTCTGGCAAGCGATAGTGTCATTTATGCCGTGCCCTTAGGTGCATTTCAATTTTTGGGTCCAATTTAATTAACCCTCAAGCTCTTTCCTGCCTACATGGGCAGAGGACGATAGTCCTTTGTGATCTAGGTTGAAATGACTTCCGGCGCGTGGCCTGAGATTTAATCGGCTGACGATCGTATCATTTGAGCTATGCCCTTAGGCATATTGCAATTTTTTGGGTCAAGTCTCCGAGTCGCATTATGATTCAAGTTGTAATCGACCCTCAAATTTCCATGATTCTCTAGCTGGAGATAGTGGCATTTATTCCTTGCCCTTAGGCATATTGCAATTTTTGGGTCCAGTCACCGAGTCGCAATCTGATTCGAGCTGTAATCGACCCTCGAATTCCATTGAGCTTCCAACTGGCGACGACGATGCTTATCCTATTTTGTCATTGAGAACTTTTAGTATGTGGCCTGGAGGCTTGCATAGTTATCTATTTTGGATCAGGTCTCCGAATCGGGTTACGATTCAAGCTCATTTTGATTGTCAAGTTTTCAATTTTTTAGTTGGCAACAAAGGCTCTTATGTTGTTTGGCCGTAGAGACCTTTCAATATGAGGCCTATAGGCTTGCTTAGCTGGCGATAATTGCTCTTATGCTATTTTTGCCCGTGGGCTTTTTGCAGGCTTTATTTCTGCTCGTTAAGTTCTTTTTATAGTATTTTTCCCAGCCGTCGTTGGTTCCATAGGAACCTCGATTTTAAGTCATGGTCGGCGATGTTTTAAGCACCTCGTAAGGTTCATATCTCGTAGGTCGAGTAGATTGACGCTCTTGTGATTTGAAGCCGGCATGGTCGGAACTCATTTTTTGCCTGTTGAGGGACGCCTGTTTTAACCGGTTCTTTTTGAAGTATATTTGGAGTATTTTTAAAAATAGTAGGGTGTCCTCGAGTCGCATTATTTTGGCTGTATCAGCCATTTTGACCGTAGTCATATGCATTTGGCTGTAGCCATTTTTTATCCGAAGTGACAGTTTAGAGGTACATCGAGGGTATGCCCTTTACATAGAGGGTATGCCCTTTAGGGATTCTTACAAATGTAACGTATTGCCTAAACTGCAGGATTTTCATGCATTTTGAGGTCTTATAGTTTGTCATGCCTATTGAGGTCTTACAGCTTGTAGAATAGATCTGGTTATGCCGAGGTTGCCCGCTAGGGGTCTTACAGTTTTAGGTTTTCTAGTCGTATGGTGATTAACGATAGTCATCGAGTTTTTAAGCCTGAAGACCGCTTTTCGTAAACTCGGAGTTGCCTTATCGGGGCTTGATGAGCCTGGAGTTTTGACCTTGAGGTCGCGCAGGTGTCGAATCATCGTTGCTAAGTCTCTGTGTAACTCGGGACACATTCGATGAAGAAGCATTTCTGCGAGTATGTTGAAATTGCCTTTTCTGAAAGACGAAATGCTGAAAAGGTATTCTTTATTCCTTGGCATAAATATATACTTTAAATACATATTATCCCGTTGTGAGCTCTGCTCGTATGGGTCCAGCTCCTCGGGTTATCTGACTTGTTTATAATATTCTATTTTGGAACTTAGCCTGCCATTTTATTCGCCCTTCCGAGGGGATGGTGTCCTTAAGAGGAGGTCATCGCACGTCGTTTGACTATAGAAGAAAGGTCTGTGATCTCGTTGGATCCTCTCTTGAGGGTATGCTGCCCCTCTAATAATCTTGCTAGTAGGACCTTCTGTAGGATAGAAACCTACTTGAGGAAAGAGAGCTCGACGGGTCCGGTAGAGACCATGTATCTTCTAATGTAGTTCAGAACTTCTTAATGTCTTGGCTGACTATCTGCATACAGGTTATTAAAAAGAAAAGAAACAATAAAGGAGTGGAGTAGGTCTTCCTTACTATGGGACGCATAAGTGAAGTTACGTGGTACGAACCCTGATGCAACCTTGTGCTATATTCGACCAGGCTTGGCCGAAAATATGGTTCTGCTTACCCTTTGAGGGCAGAAGCATCGATGCCGGCGAATGGTCACATGGTGGGGATTTTCTCTCATCGCATGTAGCTCTTTGTCAAATACTTTAGTCCCACCTTTATCGTGGGGTTTTATCCCTTTTGGCGGAACGGGGTCGAAGTCGCCTCATGGCAGTGCTCCTGATGTCATCTGAAAAAATGTTCGCACTTCGAGAGCTTAGCGTTCTAGCCCGAGCTCAAGCAGACTGTATAGAGGGTGTAGCCTCCTTGATTGTTGTGGTGATTGGCATCCAAAACCCATCAAACGTTCGAGGTGAATAAGTGATTTGGTTCGTTAGTCCGAACTGCTCGATTGGCTTTGGCCTGATACCATCAGTGTAGCTGGTCGAACCGCCTGTACTCATGAGCACATGCTTTATTTGAAATAAGTTAAATGAGGGAGGGGTTCACCAATGCGAGGACGAGGTGAAATCTCGGCATCCATTTCTTTGGATGCAAGGGTGTACTTTGGGAATATTCCCTGAACCTCTCTTTTCCTGGCGATGAGCATCTTCACTCTACACTTTACGGATATTTGGAGGGTGCCACTGTCGCTTTACTGTTGTGGCAATACGATATGGCTTGTCAACTTCATTTTTCCCAATTTCCTTCCACCGTTATAGATGGGTTTGAGTTTGACCGCTTGATGATACCCAATGGCGAAACCTACTATATAGCATAGTTGTCATTTTTTTTGAGCCGTTGACCCCGCGCGCCCTGTGGTTCCTGCGTCGGGCTATAGTTCTCTTGAATGGGTTTTGTTCGAATAGGGCTGAGCCGCCTGGCATTCCTAGTTTCGCTTATGGTTATCACGATGTTTGGTATAGTAATGCTGAAATCGTACTCAGCTGGGCAGGGTTTTCGTGTCGTTCCTTCTATTTGCAGTGCACGGATGATGCCTCTATCCGTTTGGTGTCGGCTTCTTTGTCAGGAGTCTGCTTGGATATACCAAACCCGAGAAGGTTTCTGGAAGGTTGTCCACGGCCTTGATTCCGGGCTGGTGCCAGATGTGGGCGTCCAACCAGGCCTCGGCTAGGTATCTGATCAGGCTTCGCTTGAAATACCTCACAGTCATTGGGTATGCTTCATTTAGGCTTCGGATGAAGGCCTGTGTTGCCCGACCATTGGAAACTGGGAGTGATCTCATTCGTCCTATCAAGGAATGGGATGAGGCTTCTCATGGCACTTCATTTCCTCTTTGTTCGGCCTCAGGTGTATTGGGCCCTATCGGTACTGCTTTGATGGCATCGATGCATGCTTCCACAAAGGACCACGCTGGTATGGTAAGCGAGTCCATGAGGTCAGGTGCTAGGCAGTTGCACTGCATCATGGTTTCTTTTGATAGAGTCTCTTCGAATTTCTTCAACGGGATGGGCTCGACTCAACATCTTGGAGGTTGCTGTCTTTGAACGAGCATGCTTAAGTGGCGGTGCGCCCGTAGGGAACTGAGGTCATGTCACAGCTAGGGAGTTTCGGCGTTGCTGATTTCTGTGAAATGAGTTCTGGGACCGTATCCTCGGGAGATGGTTGTTGTAAAAGCTTCCACAAGCCTGATTCGATACTTTAGTAGAGGTTCCCAAACAACCTCACTGCGGCGAGGTCAGTTGCCGATCCGTCATTACTCGATCTCTCGGGTGCTAGCTCGACAAAAGGAGATGTTTCCAGTGCTGCTGCGTTGGGAGTCTCCGTGTGACTTTACAGCTGAGCAATAGCAAATTGTCGTGCCTGCAATATTTCAGAAATAACATGAAGACTAACTTCCTGTCCTAGTCAACACGGTGTATGCTTCATTGGTATGCGATTCTTTGTTGACCTGTTGCGCGCCTTGCAAGCCCGCATCCACTTGAATCGATTCAGATGTGTTATCAGGGTCCTGCGGTATTGCGCCAACTGTTGGAGCAACTATACTATTTTCTTCGTATTTTTGTGGTAGTCGTTCTCGATTTTACTTACTGAAACAGACAATAAACTGAAATCAAAAGATCTTGGGCAAGAAAAAGAGTTAAAGATAATGTGCGTTCGTGTGACGAAACTAGCAAGAAAATAATCAGTATTATATTTAGCCCCACGGTGGGCGCTAAACTGTTTGCCGTAAAAAAAGTAACAACAATTAAATTTGTAAATGAGATTCTAAAAATACATGATCTATTCCCGAGCTAGTTTTTAAATATTTGGTGCTAAGAATGTAAACTATAATGATGAAAAAACGAGATGAAACGAGACAGTAACCAAACCAAAGGGTTCTGCTGCCCAGATGCAAAGTTAGTCGACAGGGACCTCGTAGCCGAGGTTTGAGCTAAGCTCGAGCTACTAGGGGAAATCGGGAATGGGATAACAATCGGAGATATGATTAAGCCAAGCTCTATGTTACCAATATTGAGCAAAGTATTGAAGAACAAATAAGAAAATGATAAAATGCTAAGGCAGGCTCGGGCCAGTGAGAATGAACAATTTAGAAGAAGAGAGAGAGAGAGAAAGAAAGATATTATTGCACTTGTGCAGAAATGCAGCAACATCAGTCTCCTACAAGGTGGGGCGAGTCCCCTTTATATAGGAGGAGAAACTCGGCTACAAGTATGTGGAGATTAATTACAAAGTACGGTGACGGGATTGCTCGACGGGATGCCTCAGCATAGTCTTTGGATAGGCCAGGCCTGTTAGACGCAGCCACGTGCCTAGGGGGCTTCCCCCTATGTCCTGGCTTCGTTCTTCGTTGCCTCCAAGTCGGGCTGTGACGAGCTTCGAGATCGAGAATTCGATCGTGGTCTCCCGCCCTTGGGGTCTCGGGGCATGCTTCCTAAATATCTTGAGATCGAGAAATTAAGTCTTTGGATTTTGCCGCGTACACCTCCAAATAACCTTTTTACCCTCAAAGATGCAACATGTATAACATAGGGATAATTGAATGTCATTGGGCCATGGGCCTATTTTTGACAAAATTTGGATGGCTTCTTACAAACGTACACGATGCTTGAGACCCAAACCTACTAGGTCCAAATGGCATGATGCAAATAAGAATGACCAAAAGTCTGAACTAAATTTGGAGTTCACTAACAAGGCTATTGGGGGCGGCACGTGGTCGTTGGCGGCTGCTCTAACTTTCCGCCCACTCCACACTCCCATGCCACCCCTCTAAAGACACGAGTGACTCACAAAAAAAAGGCCGTGTACACTCAAACGTACTCCAGAAGACTTGTTGGAGAAAGGAGACCCATGGTTTTGCAAATGAAAACAGTTTATAAAGCAGTAACACATAAAAGAAAAACGATAAGCAAATAACCAAAAAATAAGGAAATAAGACAATTAAAGCAAATAAACCAAGCAAATAAAGAAAACAAACACCTCAAACGAATATCCTAAAAGCCAACAAGATCAAGTATTAGCTCGAACCAGCTAATCCCCAGCGGAGTCGCTAGAGCTGTCACATCCCTTTTTTAAAACCTCACTAACCCTCTTAAATAAATAAAAAGAATTTAGGAAGCACAAAAGAGGTTTGCAATTCGAAAGTCACAAAATTTTATTCAAAAGAAAATAATTCAGAGTCGCCACCTGACATTGGTTTCGGTGTGCCAGGTCACCGTTTTTAAAATGATTTTCTTTTTAAAATACTTTGGACTCCAATTTAAGTATGCACCAAAGCTTCGGGTAAGGGGTTCATTTGACTCGGCGAGAAGGTGTTAGGCACTCCCATGTCCCGTAACTAGTACAGTTGCATACTTGATCTAGTCGGCTTTTAAAATATTCGAATTTAGTTAATAAACACAAAAATAGAAAAATTAACATGTAAGAGGCTCGGGGTGATCCCCACTTAATAAAAAAATAAAACAAGAATAAAATAATACAAGTTCTACTTTTGGCCTCCAATTACAGAATACTACGAGGCATTCCCCGGAATAAAATATATACAAATCCTATGGGGCATTCCTTGGATGAAATTAACTAAAGGAACGACCTCTCTCCTCAAAACTAACAAAAATCCTAAAGTTTGCCTACTCAGGTGATCAACCTAAGAATGTTCCTAGCGATGAATTAATGTAACAAAAGTAATGAAGCATTAAAAGCTTAAATTTTCTTAACCAACTTTGTACCCCGCATCAAACAATTCCATATACACACACATTATCAGACAATGAAAGAAAAATAATAGAAAAATATGGACATGCATAAGCAATTTATATCAAAATAATGGGACAAGAAATTAAGCACGATATTGGCCTGTCATGAATTTCATACTCTAAGATGGTTCCTACGGATCTGGGATGGTGAGAAGGAATTCAAACGAAGGAAAAATGAAAAAAGAAATAGGACAAAACTAACTATTGGATTTTCATATCAACTACACCAAAAGGCAACTTATCACTAACATTACTAGATTTGCGATTGTTAGACGTTAATTCATATGGACATCTTACCTAAAGACCATTTTTTAATAAAAGGTTCTATTCCTGCGAGGTTGCGTTTTCCATTTAACAATGTTTTAAATTTCTTAAGACATTAATGATAAGACAAAACAACTAAATATTCTAAATCCTAAGTGGATCCTCAGCTAAGTAAACAGAAAATCACCTCTCAATAGAAATAAACGCTAGGACCAGATTGCAATATTAACAGACTCGGATAAACTCAAACTTAATGTCACATAACAACACATGGAGATGAATTAACTTAAAATAAGAGAAAGATAAGAGTATGGACCTCTGATGTGAGTCTTCTTTTAATAACCAAGAGAAAAATTCCAGCAAATACATTTGAATCCGACTCCACTAACTTGACTGAGAATGCTCAAAATCTGCCATAGAAACCGCGAACTTCCGACGGAATAGCAAATCGGACCACTAGATCACTCGAACTCAATAAACGGACAGCAGGAATCCCTAATTTGGTCTCTAGTGTTATGCGTAAGAATAAATCTTGGCCATAGGATAGAATCTGATAAATGGCCGAGATTGTTTCCTTTATTTCTATGTATGTGTGTTGTGTGGTGCCACTGATTTTTTAGGGTGTGCCAATGAGGTCTTGTTCTCTTCCTCTGTCCAAGTCAAGTAGATGATTAATTGAAGTGGAGAATATCTTAGGTCTTAGGGTTAGTAGGTCAATTGGGCCAAAAAAATTGGGCCTGGTGAATTGGGCTATAAATTTGACTTTTAATTCTATAATTCTTGTAATTTGGCTAAAAATATTAATTTCTTTCTAAAATAATACCATAAAATTATAAAATTAATTCGAATTAACTGAAACAACTAAATTATAACATGAAACTATTTTTGATACTTTCAAGGGTTATACTAATCATACAAATAGGTTAAAAATAATATTTTTCTAAAAATACCTAATACCTTAATTAAATAGATAAAAATGAAACTATTTTTGTATTTATCAATTTTGTGATAAAAATAAAGTAAAAGAGTCAAAACTAGTTAAAATAACCACATTAACCCTAAACTGAATATTTAAACGCTAAAAATGTATAAAATCTCAGGGAGGGTCAAAAATCACATGTCTACAGCTGCCCCTCTTGACTGCAAATACGAAGTGTTTTTAGATGAAGAACGACAAGACATATTTTTTGACCCGACGCTTATTTAGAGAGACCAAAAACTAAGAGAAAGGAGAATGTGACCGAGCCTTGGTATCTGAGCTGCCTACCTTTCCTTGGGTATAAAGGAATCATGCCACGTGTAGTTCATAAGTAGGAACAGTGATAGAGTATTCCGAGATGGAGAGCTAATTGAGGTGCCATTCGGTCGAGGTTCCGGTCTGCGGTCATCTTATTACATCAAAATCAAAAAATGAAAAAGACTAACTAAGCCTGTCAACTATGAGTCACCAAATTCCTATATATAAGTCTTCTGAAGCTCGATCTTGAGTCTTGAATGGTTCTTCGTGCAGACTTTAGATTTGAACCTTGACGTTTGCTAGATGCAGGTGCTAGTTCATTTTTCTTAAGCTTTCGGATCACGAGACATGCAAAGATCGTAACTTTAACCCTGTCTTGGGAAGTTCACATCTTTCACATGCTTCTTCATTTTGATTTACTTTTTCTTCTTCTTTTTCCTTTTATTTTTGATTGAGACTACTTCTATTGGTCATTTCGGACTGTTGACTCACATTCACGCCGTTTCTGCTACTTGTAACTGGAATTGAATTCTGAAATGACTTACCTCGTTCTCCATGTGGGCGCCTGCTACTAACTTGAAACTTGAAATAATTCTGAAATGAATTCCCTTGTTATCCAGGTGGGTGCCTGCAATCAAAACAACAAAAAAACAAAATTTTATGCCCCAGTTCGCACTAGGAAGATTTGTGAGTTATTAGCAAAATTGTAAACCACTTATGCTATTGATGCAATGATGAGAGTAAACTAAAGACTCGACTAGGATGTGCGTCTCCTAGGGATGAACTCAAATGACTCGAACTAGGAAGTGTGTCTGCTAGGGATGAAACTTGAATAAACCACACTAGGAAGTGCATCTCCTAAGGGTAAAACTTGAATAACTCAAACTAGGAAGTGCGTGTCCTAGGATAAAACTTGAATGACTCAAACTAAGAAGTGCGTATCCTAGGTTTGAAACTTAAATGAACCACACTAGGAAGTGCATCTCATAAGGGTAAAACTTAAATAACTCAAACTAGGAAGTGTGTCTCCTAGGATAAAACTTGAATGACTAAAACTAAGAAGTGCATCTCCTAGGGTTAAAACTTCAATGAACGAAAAACTAGGAAGTGCGTCTCCTAGGGGTAAAATCTCAATTTAGGAAGTGCATCTCGTAAAACAAAAATATAACTTGAAAGACCTAGACTAGGAAGTACGTCTGCTAGGGATGAAGTTTGAATGAACCACGTTAGGAAGTGCGTTTACTAAGGATAAAACTTGAATAACTCAAACTAGGAGGTGCGTCTCCTAGGATAAAACTTGAATGACTCAAACTAGGAAGTGCGTCTCCTAGGGTTGAAATCTCAATTTAGGAAGTGCGTCTCCTAAAACAAAAATATAACCTGAAAGATACAAACTAGGAAGTACGTCTTCTATACTTAAGATTGAGCTTGCGGAAAACTATAAACTAAGCTTGACTAAAGTAAAAACTGACCCTATTCTCCAGGCGGGACCCTTGATTTCTAGAAAACTTAATATTAATAACTTAAGAAAACTAAAAATCTATCATAGGTGAAAATTCATCAGACTAGGTATTCTATCTTAGGTGAAAAATTCATCAGACTAAGATTTCGATCCTAAGAGAAAATTCATCAGACTAGGTCTCTTATCTTAGGAGAAAGATTCATCAGACTAAGATTTTGATCCTAGGAGAAAATTCATCAGACTACGTCTCTTTTTTTTGGTGTCGTAGGATAAAGACCCGTCAAAATAAGATTTCTATCCTAGGAGAAAGTTCATCAGACTAGGTCTTTTATCTTTGGAGAAAAATTCGTCAGATTAAGATTTTGATCCTAGGAGAAAATTCATCAGACTAGGTTTTTTTTATCTTAGGAGAATGATTCATTAGACTAAGATTTCGATCCTAAGATAAAATACATTAGACTAGGTTTTCTATCTTAGTAAAAAGATTCATTAGACTAAGATTTTGATCCTAAGAGAAAGTTCATCAGACCAGGTCTTCTATCTTAGGAGAAAAATTCTTCAGACTAAGGTTTGATTGGGAGGAAAATCCATCAGACTAGGACTTTTATCCTCGGAGGAAAAATGTGAAGAGCAATGGAAAATTTTTATGCACATTAGCAAGACAAGTAAGGGAAAAGATTTGAGAAACTTCCTTTTGTCGGATCTGTCTTCTTCTTCTTTTCTCTTGTTTTTGAAACAACTTACTTGCACTATTTTTTTCCCGTTTCAAACAAAAAAACTTGTGAGTTTAAATATGGTGGTTAGTTTGTGGCCTTGACTTTGAGGGTGACTGCTTCTACACTTGCCAAAATAACTTTGATTTCAATTTTGACGACCTTGACTGTTATCGACTACCCATTATCTTTCAACCCTTATAAAAAAACACCTCCACTCCATTTGATCTCAATATCCTCTATTTGTTGCAGTTTTTCATTAATTGACATTTATCGAACCCTTGTATTTCACATGAATCCAAAGCATGTTGATTGTTACCAACTAAGTGCGCATACCATTTTCCCTAACTTATGAAACTTTGATAAGCTAGCAAAATTCATTTTGTGCAATTGGAAAGATGGTAGAAAATTTTGAAGTCATTTCTCACTTGTTCTGACCAAACAGATTTAGGAAGGGACTCAAACAAAACAAGAGGAACAAAATAAGGGGCAAGGGAAACAGATGATACCTAACAAGTAAATTACAAAGTAGAAACTTATCAGATGCGGATACCAACTCTAATGACTATGACATGCACCTTTAGATTAAGTGGCCTAATCTCTCAAGCAAGTCTAATATTCAACTCTTATTGAACCTCTTCGCTGTGAAACTGGGCTTTAGCGCTTCAATTGTCCCATCTGATCCACAATCCTCAATCGACTTGTAGTGCCTTGAAGGTTTTCACCGTTAAGCCTCTCTCAATTTGCTCTTTTCTCAACTCACCGTCTTCTTACGGTGCCCATGAGATTTTTCACCGATAAGACTCTCTCATTTATCACTTTCTCTCATTGCGATAAGAACATGGTATTACCCGTGATACTGGAAGATCATACTTTTACCACACACTTGATTTGGCAACCTCAAAGATTGGTCGGAAGGTCTTTATTTGGACCGTAATGTAGGCTTTTGGACTGGGTTGGAAAGAAAGGGAGGCGTGAAGGCTCAATATAATTTAAGATGAAAGGGTTCAAAATTATAGCTTTTGGAATCAGATCTTTTGGCAAAATTAAAACTTCTACCCTAATTTCTTGGAGTCTGGGGATTTTTTTTTGATGGGATTTCTTAAAAATCTGCCCCACTCTTAACTTCAAGGACTATGAAATATTTTATTTGGTATGACCGAACAGAGTCGCCATGCTGTCGATGCCCCCTTTTTCTAAGGCGAACTCGGGTTTACGATATTTGGGAGGATAACTCTATTCCATTTCGAGAATTGGGTTTTGGAATTGGAGAGTCGCCACAAAATGATTATAGTGCATTATGACACTTTAAGAAGGGTTTGAGTTGAAGAAACCAGAGTTCTGGTAAGAGCTAGAAATTATCTCAAGGGGAAGGTGTTAGGCATCCCTCAAGATCCACTAGTGTGGTCCTGTCCATGTTACAATTGTGACTTTACAAGTAATCAATCAAGGCTCAAATAAGAACTTGCATACAACATTGAAATTAGGTTGAAATTTGTGAAAGCAAGTAGAAAGAGAGCAGAATTTTGAGAGGCTTAAACAATTCTAAAGAAAGCAATCAAAGACAAACAAAGGAAAAGGGGTCCTAGGTTTGTGATTAATATGGATCACTTCAATGCAATACCCAGCAATCACTCCTCAAAATAGGGGTTGCACGTGATATTAGCGCATTGGTCATCATCTCCATATTCTACCCTTCCCACCCTGTAAAGGTTATTTACGCGCGTGATTGGTTCACGAAAGCTTATTGCGTGCGATTACCCATCCCATCCTATAAGTCCTAGAGGGTGTTTAGGACTACTATTCCTACAGGGTAAGGACTAGGCTAAACATTTAGGTTTAAAGGACAAAATGCTAGGCGACATGCATAACAAGTAGGACTACACATAAAGGGAACATACAACGGAATATAAAAGGGTTCACAAATCCCTCCACAAATAAACATGTAATCAGCACGTGTCAAACACACTTAAGGTCTAAAAGGTAGAGATTTTTAAAGAAAAGGAACGAGTGACAGCAGTCGGGGTAAGTAAAAAAGCTAAGGGAACTATTAAAACTTGGTTTGAAAAGGTAAAGACTTGAAAATACAGTAGTTGAAATCAAAGCAACACGATTCTGGGCATAAAAGGTAGCCCAGCTGTTTGAATACTTAATAGAGCAAGAATTAGAAAAATCAGTGAGGATAGATACGTGATTTCAAAAGACTTGCTTCTAGATATAGATGGATTTTCAGTAAAAAATTGACCTCCAGAGAGTCACAACAGGAATGAGAGCAACAGAATTTAAATTAAACAAAAGCTTAGAACAAGGTCAGTCGATTCTTATTAGGGCCTAAAGCTTGCCTAGGCGACGTATAGGTTGCCTAATTACCCTAAAAGGGTGAACATGCATATTAATCGCAGTTTTAAAAGGACACAGTTAACAAAACTTATATTAACAGTTTTAACCATACTGGTGAGGCATTTAGCTAATTGCAACTCAGACAGAATAAAACCCTAAGTGACATGGTATCTAATGCACACAATGGTCCTAGAACATCGTCTCTAAATGCCAGTGAGAATGCAGTAGTAGTTTTATGACAATTACACATTGGTTTTTAACGGATCATGATTATGAAATGAGTATGATAACTAGCTGAAAGTAAGAGCCTAAAAAGAAGATTGCTAGTATATGAGATGCATGTCCTATACAAGATATCTATGCACAAATAAGTAAGTAAAGTCCTATAAGCATGTTTTCTACCCATTACTTTAAACTAAGCATGAACAACCCCTCCCAATTTCATTATAATCCCAATCAATTATTTACAAGTTGTTACAAGCCATGATAGCTGAATTACAGTAATAAAGAAAAATAAGAAGTTATTCTATAGGGAGCCTTCAACCAGGCCCAATCCTCCAACCTCACTTCTTTTGAGTTTCACAACCATGGTCTGGGTGCAACAAAGCTCCCTAGGGCCCTTTTGGGTCCCTGGCCAATACTGTCACGCAAACATTTACCAAAAATGTTGAACAAGTGCGATGTGGAATTACCAGCCTTGTGCGTCAATGTTCAGTGGTTACTCAGAGGTACCCAAAGCAATGCTTACACGAAGGGGGTAGAACCTAATCTCTAAGAGTTGTGAAAGTGTGTGATAGAGTTTTTTTAAAGAAATTGAGTTGAGAAATGAAAATAGTTTAAAAATGATCCATATAGAATCAGTTCAAGAAAACAATAGAAGAGTGTGACAGTTTTTGTAAGAAGGTGAGACAATCTCAGACTGGAATATCACACATAGTTCAGGGAAGCAAACACAAACATGGGACATGGGGACAAGTAATTCACATGTAAGAGCACAATTGCACATACATAGACATCAGAGAAAAAAGATTTCAGAACTCAAACAGTCACAAAATATTTCATCCTAAAAGGTTCAGGATTACATGCTAATAATGTACTGGGGTTTGGGGTAGGGAAGAACATGCATCAAACAAATAAGGGAAGCAGTAGGCATGCTGAATTAAAAGAAAGATAGTCACATCAATGAACTTACATAGACGCATGCTAATTTCAATGAGAATAGCAGAACCATAAGTAGAAGCATAAAAGAAACAAGAGGAAGTGCAATACACATAAAAGCATGTTATTTTGGAAACTGTAAATCAAATAGAGGACATACGAGTCAAGAGTGAGATAATATAGAACAGTAATGTGCGGGGAAGTAGATAAGTAGTCTGTGGAGACCAAGAGAAGCAATGTATAGAGCAATACAGCAGTAGACTAACAAGTTACTCAGTCTTGGGTTTTAGCTGACTAGGTAACCAGTAGTCAATAAGAGAAGTGAGAGAGAATGTGTAGAAAAATAAGAGAGAACAGTGAGTATGCTTATGTGTGTAAGAGAGAATTCAGAACAGTCTTTGTTCATATGTTATGCTAAAGAGAGGGTAGACTGTTTATAGTTTTTAAAACAAGTGGAAAATAGGGTAACACATATAGACTGATCATAATTTTAGAAATGATACAAATTAAAATCAACTAAAGACTCAGACTCCCTTCAATTAGGGAGTCATAGTTCAAATGGGTAAAAATTGTATCAAATAAGGAAAATAATTATTTGCAAGACAGATATTTCAATAATAGGAATAGTAAAAGTATGATGCATGTGATAAGGAACGAATACAGAATATTTTCAAGTAAGAAAAGTATAATGACAACATATTGTGCACACAAATTAGTTCAAAGAATCTCGGATGAGATTGAAAATCATAGGGAATCACTACTAAGTAAGGAGAGCATTTCACAAATAAGGAAGTGATTCAAAAATCGGTGTAAAACTTCTAAGGAAAACATATACAAAATCAGAGATTCGAAGAGATGCACAAAATCAACAGGATATTTGGTAAAAGATGAACAATTAGTCCTTTTAAACACAATAGGCATGAAAATCAGAGAACCCTAAGCAAGAAATCACAGAATCAGTTGAAGGCTGGAACCCTAATAGAAAAAGTAAAGCATAGAACTTGGAGAATAACCAAAAGATCACACAAACAAGCGAATAACACAAACACAAACACATAATACTTTAAAAAAATTAGAAGATATAGAGATTTCGAAAGGGGTTCATAAAACCCTTATTTTAGGAACAAAATGTTTAAACTTGAGCTAAAATTGTTTAAAAAAATAGAGATTTGAGAGGTCTAGGTAGAGATTAGGGTTTCATAAGAAACCAGTGAGAACTAAGAAAAACCCGACTGTGAAACTCTGCAATAATGGTGTCCACATCACCATCGTACCAAAACTCATCGGTGAAAGGCCGGAGATAGACCAGGCAGAGCTTTCAGTTACCATCTCGTATGGTGGAGGCTCCTGGGGTCTCAAAGATAGAGGGAATCAACGAGATAAGGCTTCACGGCGACTGGTGGTCCGAAGAGGTGATGCTGGAGGTGGCCGGAGAGGCGGTGAGTTCAGCGGAGGAGAAGAGAACCAGAAGGTTCTAGAGATAAGGGAAAGGGAGAGTAAATATATATATATATATAGAGAGATCGTCTCGCAAATGAGGGGCCTGGGGGGGGGG
>MU727616.1:153482-170980 GCA_026770625.1 Nicotiana glauca
TGTGTGTGTGTGTGTGTGTGTGTGTGTGTGTGTGTGTGTGTTATTTTGAAAGTATTTTAAGTATAAGAAATACCTAGGAAAAAATTGGGTATCAACAGCCGCCTACGTATTTTGAGGTGACAAGAATCAGGTCGAACGTAGTTCTAACACAAAGTTCATTTCTTTCTTTTCCTTTTCTTTCTTTCTCCTTTTTTTTCTTTTTTTCTTCTTCTTTTTCTCTTTCCCTTTTTTTCTTCTTTTTTTTTTCATCCTTTTTTCATTTTTTTCATTTTTTTTTCTTTTTCTTTTTTCTCTTTTTCTTTTGTAGTTACTAACTCTGCTTTTGAATCCAAAGAGGGGTATGAAATAAAACAAATTAAGGCTCAAATGTTGTAGAAAAAGATAAAAGTATTTGGGTAGCAGAATAAAATACTTTCATCATACCAAACTTTAAGAATGTCTAGTACAAACATGCAATCGAAGATGAACAAAGAAATCATACATAACATCTATTGATGGCATCAACACAAACAAAAAGTGCCAATGGGCAATACCTTTCTCCCAATGAATGACTCTTTCCAGTTCGAAGCAACTAGACTAAACCTTATCTCGATGTGGAAGAATGCATTTCAGTACTGATTGATTTACCTCAAAATTGCTTGAGCGGCATTTCCTTGTTGTATGTTCTCATTAGCGTCTTGATTTTCCAAACTAACTGCCTCAGTTTCACTCAATTCAAGCTTCAAATTATCTTAGAATGTGTAAACATTTACTTGTTTCCTCAAATGCCTCTTTTTACCATTATAAAACTGTGTCATTGCATCATGATTAGACTAACTTTTAAGACCAGGCTGAGAATTATGTGTGCATTTCATGTTACTAGAATAAGAATAAAATGAAATATAAAATGAAAAGTAACCTAAACAAAATTTGACAAGAACTAATAGAAAATAGAGATTGCATTGGACAGATGGTGAAAAGGGTTTGAACAAAACAAGCAAAATAGACATGAGTTACAACCCTGGAACAACCCTAGATAACACTAGATGAGTTACTACAACTAAACGAACTAGGCGAAATAAGAAGAAAAAGGGTTTGAGCCAGAAGACAATATCCGAATTACAACCTTGAAATAACCTAGACAACAGAAATGACAAAAAAATAAACCACCAAAGCTCCTCCCTGGCCAGCCAAGAAAGGAGTGCCTTTCTAATTACCAAGCTCCACATCTTAGCCACTGTGTTGCACGTTAAGATTATTAGCAAATAGATTTCGGGTCCCTTTATCCAACTCGTCCTTAATACCAACCTATGGAACTGAGGATGATAGAGCTGAAAACTTTGCGATGAGTGGCCCTCCAAGGGATTTAGGACAGTTCTCATATTCCCTTTCCACAAAAATCATGTCCACTATATGCGTCTCACTATGAACATGCAATGAACTTTGGCTAGTATCTGTTGCATTAGGATTGTGCACGGTAATGTGTAATGATATGACCTGTCATTTTGAGCTTTTGTACTTTGCTTGCTAGTTCTCGGGCATGACTAGCCCTATGTGATGTATTCTGACTTATGTAAATCATAAATTTTTATTTTTAGGATAATCGGAATAAATTTGGAAGAACAGTTCTCAGTTTGAAGCTTAAAATTTGAAAGGTTTATCAAGTTTTGACTTGTTAGTACATGATATTGGATTGGAATTTTTATGATTTGGTTACCTCTGTTAGGTGATTTGGGACTTAGGATCCTGATCGGAATGTGTTTTGGAGGTTCGGAGTAGATTTACACTTGAATTGGCGAAATTGATATTTTGGCCAATTTCGTTTGATAGGTGAGATTTTGATATAATGGTCAGAATAGAACTCCAGAAGTTGGAGTAGGTCTGTTGTGTTATTTGTGATGTGTGTGCAAAATTTCTGGTCATTCAGACGAGGTTTGATAGACTTTTTGATCGAAAATGGAATTTGGAAGTTTTTGGAGTACTTAGGCTTGGATTCGATGTGAATTTGGTAAGGTCATTTAGCTATTGGTTGGCTTCTAGGACAGCTCTGGGTACCCTCGAGGACGAGCGTTTGTTTAAGTTGGGGAGGATGTGATGATCGGACCGTCGTCACATGAGTTAGCGCCCCGTTTCCCCTATATTATGTTTCTCTATGTTTCAATGTCTGTATTTGAGTTGATCGGATAGAATTTAATTGGTTTTAACTGGAAATGAGGCACTTAGCCTCTTAGAAGGAAGCTTGTTTTGGAAAAGTCAATCGGAAGTTGACTATATAGTTAGAAGGATCGAATGTGACTTTCGATGATTTAGTTAGCTTCGGGGGATGATGTGTGACTTAGGAGTGCGATCGAAATTGAATTTGGAGGTCCGGTGTAGAATTAAGCTTGAATTGGTGAAGTTTGAATTTTGGCGAATTCCGGTTGATAGGTGGGATTTCGATCCGAGGGTCGGAATGGAATTCCGAGAGTTGCAGTAGCTTCGTTAGGTGATTTTGGTTATGTCTGCAAATATTCAGGTCATTCGAACATCGTTTGGTCGGGTTTTTGATCGAATGTGCAATTCGGAAGTTTATAAGAAACTTAGGCTTTGATTTGGTGAAATTTGATGATTTTGATGTTAACAATAGTGTTTTGATGTTTAGAGCAAGTTTGAATAAGGTAATAGATCATGTTTGTGCTTTTGGTTGAGGTCCCGGGGGCCTCAGTGTGATTTCGGATTGCTATCGGGGTGAAATTTGAGTTGAGGAATTGCAGGTTGCATCTGGTACCTGGTATTTTTTCTTTTGCAGAAATGGACCGCAGAAGTGGTTCCGCAGAAGCGTGAGGAGGGTCGCAAAAGAGGCTTATGTCCTGGAAGGGTAGTTCCGCAGAAGCGGAATCGTTTTCGCTTAAGCGAGCCCGCATAAACGGACAAGAGATCGCAGAGGCGATTTTGCCCTGAAGGTGAAGTTCCGCAAAAGCGGGAATTTTGTCGCAGAAGCGGCTTTGGGACTTTAAGTGAAATTCCGCAGGAGCGGAAATACGACCGCAGAAGCGGTATCGCGGAAGCGGGTGTGGGGATCGCAGAAGCGGAAACCTCTGGAGTCAAAATGGTTTTATATTCATTTGTTCCGCGAAGCTTATGTTATTTTCACCATTTTGAGCGAGCTTTGAGAGCATTGGACGGGAATTTTAGAGGTATTCAAGAGGAATCGACTTGAGGTAAGAATCTTGTTCTTAAAACATGATTATGTCATGAAATTGGTCTAGAAATCGACAAAGGTTGATAAAGTAGGGTTTGAGTTTTTAATATTTCAAATTGGGATTTGATAGGTCATTTGAGCTCGGATTTGGGAGTTCTTGGTATGTATGGACTCGTGGCGAGACAAGAAATCCGGTAATGTAAGTTTTATAATTTTTGGAGAAGCGGGCCCGGGGTTCGGGTTTTGCAAGTTTCAAGATTCTTGATATTTTTCGATTATTTTCGATTGGGTATTGTTCCCTTAGCATATTGTAATGCATTATCTCTGATTTTGGTTAGATTCGACGCGCATGGAGGCCGAATTGAGGGGCATAGGCGTCGCGAGCTAGATATTTCACCAGTTCGAGGTGAGTAATGCTTGTAAGTAATATCTTGAGGGTTTGAAACCCCGGATTTGCACATCATAGTGCTGTATTGTGGTGACTTGCATGCCAGGTATGAGCATGGGGTAGAGCACCATTGGGGATTGTGACTTGGTCCATCCCAGTTGTTGATTTTACTGCATGATTGACTGAAACGTACTTGATGCTATCATGATTTGGTTTGATTGCCGTGTTTTGTGCTTCATGCCGATCGTTTGGATCCCTTAGGGATTATTATCACTGTGTACATGATTCTTAGCATATTTTCATGATATCAGTCCTGAGTTAAATACTGTCTCGAAATGATTAGTAAATTTCTAATGTTTTAAACACTTGAGCTATGATTCTTAATAATTGGAATTGAAAATAATAAACTTGACTGTGCCTATGTGGCTTACATGCATTTATCTGGACAAAGTGTGGATCGGGCTACGCGCCACAGTGGTGTTATATTGATATTGCGCTTCGGCTGTAGGAGCCCCTCCGGAGTCTGAATGCCCACAGTGAACGCGGGTACCCAATTGGATCGGGCTGCACGCCGCAGCGGTCATGTGCATTGCATTGCATTCACACATTGATTCCTGTTTGTACTATGTGGCTTGATATTTAGCACACTTATATCATTGGCATCCATGCTATTTCTTGCACTGTGTACCAGATACCCTGCTGTTATTTGTAAATAGAGTGTTGTGCCCGAGGGGCTGACTTGTGTGCGGAGATTCACTACCCGAGGGGCTGAACTTGCACTACCTGATATCGTATTCATATGCTTACTATTGGAAAAGAATATTTTTAAAAGAGATTTTAAACTGAGCTAGATGTTTCTAAAGGATTTTCATGGTTTTTACTGTTTTCCTAAAAAGGTTGTACTGTCCTATATAGCATGATGGAGTGTTCTTACGTGATTTCTTACTGCTCCGTTATTATTTACTCTTATTACCACTGAGTTGGAAGTAGTCACTCCACTCCCTGCACTACGTGTGCAGATTCAGGTGTCCCGGGAGCATAGTCGAGCTATTTGCTGCTTTCAGAATTTTTTTTGGAGTTGTTGAGGTAGCTGCCTGACGTCCGCAGGACCCGACTCCTCCCCTATCCCTTTATTATTTCCGCATTTTAGAACATCAGTATTGCTGAGGATGTATTATTTTGTTATCTTAGAGGCTCTAGACTCATGACCCCAAGTCTTTGGGAGGTGTTGGTTATGTCAGTGTTTCATACTGTTTCTATCTAAATTATTTGGTTAACAGACTTGTTCAACTGTTAAATTAAATGCTATAAACTGGCAATGGGATATGATTGGGTTGTGAGTGTTAATTGGTCGGGCTTGCCTAACAATGGTGTTGGGCGCCATCACGATCGGGATTCGGGTCGTGACGAGTAGGTATCAGAGCCAAGGTTACTAGGCCTCATGAGTCATGAGCGGGTTAGTAGAGTCTCGCGGATCGGTACGGAGATGTCTGTATTTATCCTCGAGAGGCTGCAGAACCTTTAGGAAAACTTTACTTTCTTGGAATTCTTATCGTGCGTACTTGATTCAGCTTGAGATATAACTCTTGAAATTCTTTCCACACGTCTGTAGGCGCACATGAGCACTCGGTATTATAAGTGCCCTGATGGCTTGTGATTCCCCGATCAAGGGGTGAGTTGTGATCCCGTTGGTTTGATGTTGGGCAAGTCTGGAGGACTTGATGCCGGATATTGCCTATGGCTTGAGCACTGAGGTGCTGATTGTGTGAGCAAGTATTTTGAACTTATATGTTCAGTGTCAACCTTATTAGCTAGAATGGCGGATGGATATCCATGTGATGAGTATGTTGGTTTTGCGAGATGTATCAATGTGACTCGGTAGTGGCGAAGAAGTCTGCTGGATAGTAAGTGAACTGTTAAGTGTTCGATTCCTATTGTGATTCGATGTGTGGCCCACGTTATGAGCATGTGAAGAATACTTTCGTGTCTCCTAGATGGTATGTGAAGTACACTACTTATGGCGATATGAGTACAGAATCAGGAAGATTTAATGGATGTGTTATGTGTATGATGGTGGAAGGTATGCTGAAATACAAAATTAAGGAAAAGCAGGTGGGGTATAACCTGCGGAGTGTTCTTAAGGGGTACAATTTTTATGTATATTGTTAGAAGATCTCATATGTAATTGAAAGGCACGTTTTGTAATTTGAAAATTTGGGTCGCTTCAGAGAGTGGACTCAGCTGATGTGGGGATGAATGCGAGGTTTGTAGAGGATTTCAGTATCCAAGGATTGGTGTTTTCATAAACTAGTAGATGATTTGAGTTTAATCTCTATATAATATTGTGGCATCATTAGAGTAAAAGCATTATGGGTTATTAAATATGTCCTGATAGGTGGCTTTGAGCCAAGTTGGGGAGGTTGCGGTTGATTAGCTGATTGCACGGTTATGTGCTATGTTGGTTCCTTTTCGAGGTATGCTAGCGAATCAGTCCCGATTGCAGAAATGAGCGAGGATGGCACGAGTGAAGCAAAATTTTTATAAAGGTTATATGGTGCTTCGTAGATGTGAGGAAATATTAGGATGTCTTGAGCTATTGTTGATAAAGAATACTCAGTGTATAGAGAAGGAAGATGTTCGTTTGTATTGGAATGAAGTCATATCCTTCGGTGTCAGAATGCTAATAAGGCACGAGTGGTTCTGTTCTTTAAGTCAAGTAATTTGTAGTTGGAATAGGAGTGAATGACTCTTGAGAATGGTTTTATTGTGTTCAAGATTTTGCATATAATCATTCGGTGTCTAAGGTAGGGTATGTGGCTAGAGACTGTGTTTCCATTAGGAAGAGATCGAGACTTGTGGTATCTTATGCTAATTATGGGATTTTATGTATCAATATCTGGGAAGTAATGGTAACGAATTCCGATTCACAGGAAGTTCTTCAAATAAAGTATTCTGGAACGTGGTATTTCTGGGAAGCATTGAGTGAGTAATCGGTGGCCTATGGGTCTTAGATAGTGTGGTCTTATGTTCGAATCTCCTGTGGTGAGCGTGGTTTGAGGCATTGTGATGCTACAGCAAGGATAAATATCAAGTTGATGATGAATAAAAAGAGAAATTTGTTAGACAGAACAACTTGATAATTGACCGAATTGGTATGGTAAGGGTATAATTAATTCTTTGTATGTGTTCGATGTAATGGGCTTTTACAGGCAATTTGTAGCAATGCTCTTGAGTTTTGACGGCTTGCTCAGCTTGGTTTAGATAAAAAGATTCAGTCCTGGTAGTTTAGCTTGTACAACTGGAGTCGGCAGAGATGTTCTTGTTGGGTTTTACCGTGGTTTGAAGATGAGTATATTTTCTATGGGTATGCGAAGCGTGGAGTGTGTAGTGATTTTTCTTCTAAATGGGATCAATGAAAGTTCTTGACTAGTTGAGTGCATCGATGTCTGCAGCGCTGAAGGAAGATACAAGTTCTCATGTTATCCTAGTATGGTATAGTATATGCAATATGTTGTGGAGGATTGGGATTTGTGTGTGAAAGGTTCGGTTCAGTTCGGAATGGAAAGTCATTAAATTCTTAAGCAGCACAGGCAGCTACAGGTGATTTAAGAATCGATCTTTAGAGGATTAGGGTGAATGATCCTCATATGTCTAAGGAAAATGGTGTTGCTAATCATAGTGATTTGACGACGGTATATGTTTCAGAAATAGGGCTATGTGATTAAGTTGATGGCACTTCATAAGTGTTGCGGCATCTTCTTGATAGGTCGACTGTTGATATCTGAGTGTGTTTGATGGCACAGGAGAATTTTAGAATATCTTCGAAGAATGACTGGGAGTTCTCATGTTCAGGCTATGTAGTGGTTGTTGATAGTGTGTATTGGTACCGTTAGCAGCTATTGGGATTGGAGGCCCGAGTGGATCCTTCTTTGTTGGTAAGTTAGATTTTGTATATGATTCTGAGCTGTAGACTGGTTGTCGCAATGTGGATTATTCTAGACTATTGTGCTATGGGCTATGTCGAAAAATGCCACCGGTTGCATGGCGAGGTGCATCGGATTATGTTATAGCAGAGTGGTTGGTATTCCAAAGATCAGCGGACGGCTGGGAAGGATTGTTTTTCTTAATTGGGCCTTCGTGGCAGATGTCAGTATAGAGGTTTCTACCATTGATTCAGTTCCATTATTGAGGGACTTTTTCGGACGCATTCCTTGTGGTCGGGCATGTCGCCGGGAACGATTGTGGATTTCGGTAATTATTTGGTGTCGGGCACCATATCGTACGGCTCCAGCAGGAGTTATAAAAAGCAGAAGGAGTAGCTTCAGGCTTTTTGGCATTGAGTTCGTTGGCAGGCCGATGTGGCTATGTACTCAGATTGAGATGGCTTGGTTGGCCCTGACATGTATTGTTGAGAGATAGGTTTAATCTCTCGCTATTGAGCTTGTTAGTGATCTGGGGAGATCTATGAGATGCTTTTTCGGTGGTGCGAGGCATTATGATTTTCAGATTGTGCTTGAGTTTTGTATCTTATAACGCTATATGTAGATATTATTATGCACACGGTATTATGTTATAATGAGCAAATTTGGCTCGATGTACATCTCCCTATGTGAGATATTTGTGTGGATCGGGTGGCACGCCGCCACGGGTATGTTATCTGGATCGGGTTGCATGCCATAACAGTGTGATGTTGAGAATAGGTTTCCATATGTTACTTGGTATGTCTTGCTTCCGGGTTTCTGAGGAAAGTCCATATTGGGTGTTGCTCGGCGAATGGCGCATCGGTTATGTCGTTTCAGGATTGAGTGGTGTATATTACTTGCTTCACCGTAGGTGTGATGGATTGCTTGGTTTCAAACATCAATCTGTGCATGGCTTCTATTTTGAGCATGGTGACTTGAGGTAATTCATGTGTAACAGTGTTTGGATAAGATCGCGCATTGTAGCGAGGCTACATGGAGATTAGACCCTTCGGGGTAGATTCAGGTATTCTATTTCTATGATGTGGGTCGGGGTCCCAGCCTTGTGTTATGTGTTGTGATGGTACTGAGGAGTTTGAGTTACAGCTCTTTTGTTGGACTCATTTGTTATGATTTGAGTATGTTCAAACCGCCCATCATTTGTGCGTGGATTATGCAATTTGTGGCTTAGGCCTGTGATAAGTTATCATATCACCCGAGTGGTGCGTTGACTTTGACGTGATCGTTGGAGTCATTAATGGTCGCGAACAGATTTGATCACAGCTTGTTGGGGGAATAATATCAAGGTTCAAGTTTATTCTGAATATTGACGCGAGGTTCTGATTTTGAGTATGATTTCGGAAATCTGTTGTGGTATTAGTCAAAAAGAGAGTGGTTTCATGAATTGTTGATCTGAGAAATGGCTATGGTTTGCTGTGTGTTTCATGGTCATTGATAGGACATGAAATGTTGGAATGGGGCTTTTGCTTTTGAGAGGTTTCTATCGGTATATGGTTGTTATGGACAGCTGTTGTGAATAGAAGTTAATGTTTCAGGTGCTGGATTATGTGATATATCATGTGATTTCATTTGAGGATGCGAGTATGGGTTATTACAGCTGGTTCGAGACTATTTGAAGTATAGGTGTGAGGTTTTGATCATACTGATGGTTTCAGAAGTGAAAAGGTAGTTATGTGAATTATGGGCTAGACGGGATTGGGTAATTTCAGCCATGTTGTGTTGTCAGACCTATAAGAGATAAGGTGATGTGGGATCGCCCCGGGTATATGCTTCGTAAGTTCATTTAGCTATTGGTTGGCTTCTAGGACAACTCTTGGTACGCTCGAGGACGAGCGTTTGTTTAAGTTGGGGAGGATGTGATGACCCGGACCGTCGTCACGTGAGTTAGTGCCCCATTTCCCCCATATGATGTTGCTCTATGTTTCAATGTCAGTATTTGAGTTGATCGGATAGAATTTAATTGGTTTTAACTGGAAATGGGTCACTTAGCCTCTTAGAAGGAAGCTTGTTTTGGAAAAGTCAACCAGAAGTTGACTATATAGTTAGAAGGCTCGGATGTGAATTCCGGTGATTTGGTTCGCTTCGGGGGATGATTTGTGACTTAGGAGTGCGATCAGAATTGAATTTGGAGGTCAGGTGTAGAATTATGCTTGAATTAGCGAAGTTTGAATTTTTGCAAATTCCGGTTAATAGAAAGGATTTTGATCCGAGGGTCGGAATGGAATTCTGAGAGTTGCAGTAGCTTCGTTAGGTGATTTTGGTTATGTCTGCAAATTTTTAGGTCATTCAGACATCGTTTGGTCGGGTTTTTGATCGAATGTGCAATTCCGAAGTTTTTAAGAAACTTAGGCTTTGATTTGGTGAAATTTGATTACTTTCATGTTAACGATAGCGTTTTGATTGTTCGAGCAAGTTTGAATAAGGTAATAGATCATGTTTGTGCTTTTGGTTGAGGTCCCAGGGGCCTCGGGGTTATTTCGGATGGCTATTAGGGTGAAATTTGAGTTGATGAATTGCAGGTTGTAGCTGGTACCTGGTATTTTCGCTTCTGCGGAAATGGACGGCAGAAGCGTGAGGAGGGTCGCAAAAGCGGCTTATGTCCTAGTAGGGTAGTTCCGCAGAAGCGAAATCGTTTTCGCTTAAGCGAGCCCGTAGAAACAGACAAGAGATCGCAGAAGTGATTTTGTCCTGAAGATGAAGTTCCGCAAAAGCGGGAATTTTGTCGCAGAAGCAGCTTTTGGTCTTTGAGTGAAATTTCGTAGGAGCGGAAATATGACCGCAGAAATGGTATTGCGGTAGCGGGTGTGGGGACCGCAGAAACGGAAACCCCTGGAGTTAGAAGGGATTTATATTCATTTGTTCCGCGAAACATATGTTATTTTCTCCATTTTGAGAGAGCTTTGGATGGGAATTTCAGAGGGATTCAAGAGGAATCGACTTGAGGTAATAATCTTGGTCTTAAAACATGATTATGTCATGAAATTGGTCTAGAAATTCATGGAAATTAAGCCTAAGGTTGATAAATTAGGGATTGAGTTTTTGATATTTCAAATTGGGATTTGATAGGGCATTTGAGCTCTGATTTGGGAGTTCTTGGTATGTATGCACTCGTGGCAAGACGAGGAATCCGGTGATGTGAGTTTTATAATTTTTCGAGAAGCGGGCTCGGGGTTCGGGTTTTGCTAGTTTCGAGATTCTTGTTATTTTTCGATTGTTTTCGATTGGGTATTGTTCCCTTAGCATACTGTAATGCATTCGCTCTGATTTTGGTAAGATTTGACGCGCGTGGAGGCCGAATTGAGGGGAAAGGCGTCGCGAGCTATAGATTTCACCGGTTCGAGGTGAGTAATACTTGTAAATGATATCCCGAGGTTTTGAAACCCCGGATTTGCACATCATAGTGCTGTATTGTGGTGACTTGCATGCA
Source organism: Nicotiana glauca (assembly GCA_026770625.1). Lineage (NCBI taxonomy): Eukaryota > Viridiplantae > Streptophyta > Magnoliopsida > Solanales > Solanaceae > Nicotiana > Nicotiana glauca. Next base: position 164,438 of record MU727616.1, read on the forward strand.
AGGTATAAGCGTGGGGTAGAGCACCGTTGGGGGTTGTGACTTGGTCCGTCCCGGTTATTGATTTTACTGCGTGATTGACTGAAACCTACTTGATGCTATCATTTGGGCTGATTGCCGTGTTTTGGGCTTCGTGCCGATTGTTTGGATCCCTTAGGGATTATTATCACTGTGTACATGATGCTTAGCATATTTTCATGATATCAGTCCTGAGTTAAACACTGTCTTGAAATGATTAGTAAATTTCTAAAGTTTTAAACACTTGAGCTATGATTCCTAATAATTGGAAGTGAAAATGATAAATTTGACCGTGCATGTGTGGCTTACATACATATATTTGGACTGAGTGTGGATCGGGCTGCGCGCCGCAGCGGTGTGATATTGATATTGCTTTTGGGTTGTAGGAGCCCCTTCGGAGTCTGAACCCCCACAGTGAGCGCTGGTACCCATATGGATCGGGCTGCACGCCGCAACGGTTATGTGCATTGCATTGCATTCACGCATAGATTCCTGTTTGTACTACGTGGCATGACATTTAGCTCTCTCATATCATTGGCATCCATGCTATTTCTTGCATTGTGTACCAGATACCCTGGTGTTATTTGTAAATAGAGTGTTGTGCCCGAGGGGCTGACTTGTGTGCGGAGATGCACTGCCTGATATCGCATTCATATGCTTACTGTTGGAAAAGAATATTTTTAAAAGCGATTTTAAACTGAGCTAGATGTTTGAAAAGGATTTTCAAGGTTTTTACTGTTTTCCTAAAAAGGCTGAATTGTCCTATATAGCATGATGGAGTGTTCTTACGTGATTCTCTTACCGCTCAATTATTATTTACTCTTATTACCATTGAGTTGGAAGTACTCACTTTACTCCCTGCACCACGTGTGCAGATTCAGGTGTCCCGGGAGCATAGTCGAGCTATTTACTGCTTTCAGAGTTTTTTTTGGAGTTGTCGAGGTAGCTGCATGACGTCCGCAGGACCCGACTCCTCCCCTATCTCTTTATTATTTCTGCATTTTGGAACATCAGTATTACTGAGGATGTATTATTTTTTTGTCTTAGAGGCTCTAGACTCATAACCCTATATCTTTGGGAGATGTTGGTCATGTCAGTGTTTCATACTGTTTCTATCTAAATTATTTATTTAATAGACTTGTTCAACTTGTTAAATTAAATGCTATAAACTGGTAATGGGATATGATTGGTTTGTGAGTGTTAATTGGTCGGGCTTGCCTAGCAATGGTGTTGGGCGCCATCACGACCGGGATTGAGGTCGTGAGAAGTTGGTATCAGAGCCTAGGTTAGTAGGCCTCATTAGTCATGAGCCCGTTAGTAGAGTCTTGCGGATCTGTATGGAGACGTCTGTATTTATCCTCGAGAGGCTGCAGAACCTTTAGGAAAACTTCACTTTCTTGGAATTCTTATCATTTGTACTTGATTCATCTTGAGATATAACTCTTGAAATTCTTTCCACACGTCTGTAGGCGCACATGAGTGCTCGGTATTACAAGTGCCCTGATGGCTTGTGAATCCTCGATCAAGGGGCGAGTTGTGATCCCGTTGGTTTGATGTTGGGCCAGTCTGGAGGACTTGAGGCCGGATCTTGCCTATGGCTTGAGCACTGAGGTGCTAATCATGTGAGCAAGTGTTTTGAACTTATATTTTCAGTTTCAACCTTATTATCTAGAATGGCGAATGGATATCCATGTGATGAGTATGTTAGTGCTGCGAGATGTATCAATATGACTCGGTAGTGGCGAAGAAGTTTGCTGGATAGTAAGTGCATTGCTAAGTGTTCTATTCCTATCGTGATTCGATGAGTGGCCCGAGTTATGGGCGCGTGAAGAATACTTTCGTGTCCCCTAGATGGGAAGTGAAGTACACTACGTGTGGCGATATGAGTTCAGAATCAGGAAGACTTAATGGATGTGTTATGTGTATGACGGTGGAAGGTGTGCTGAAATACTAAATTGAGGCGAAGCAGGTGGGGTATCTCCTGCGGGGTGTTCTTAAGGGGAACAATTTTTATGAATATTGTTAGAAGATCTCATGTGTAATTGAAAGGTATGTTTTGTAATTTGAAAATTTGGGTCGCTTCAGAGAGTGGACTCAGCTGATGTGGGGATGAATGCGAGGTTTGTAGAGGATTTCAGTATTCGAGGATCGGTGTTTTCATAAACAAGTAGATGATTTGAGTTTAATCTCACTATAATATTGTGGCATCATTAGAGTAAAAGCATTATGGGTTATTAAATGTGTCCTGATAGGTGGCTTTGAGCCAAGTTCGGGAGGTTGCGGTTGATTAGCTGATTGCACGGTTGTGTGCTATGTTGGTTCCTTTTCGAGGAATGGTGGAGGATCAGTCCTGGTTGCAAAAATGAGCCGAGGATGTCATGAGTGAAGCAAAATTTTGATAAAGTTTATATGGTGCTCCGTAGATGTGAGGAAATATTAGGATGTCTTGAGCTGTTATTGATAAAGAATACTCAGTGTATAGAGATGGAAGATGTTCGTTTGTATTGTAATGAGGTCATATCCTTCGGTGTCAGAGTGCTAATAAGGCACGAGTGGTTCTGTTCGTTAAGTCAAGTAATTTATAGTTCGAATGTGAGTGAACGACTCTCGAGAATGGTTTTATTATGTTACAGATTTTGCGTGTAATCATCAGGAGTCTAAGGTAGGGTATGTGGCTAGAGATTGTGTTTCCATTATGATGAGATCAAGACTTGTGGTATCTTATGCTAATTATGGGATTCTATGTATCAATATCTGGGAAATAATGGTAACGAATTCTGATTCGCACGATGTTCTTCTAGTAAAGTATTCGGGAACGTGGTATTTTTGGGAAGCATTGAGAGAGTAATCGGTGGCCTATGGGTCTTAGACAGTGTGGTCTTATGTTCGAATCTCCTGTGGTGAGCCTGGATTGAGGCATTGGGATGCTACAGCAAGGATAAATATCAAGTTCATGATGAATAAAAAGAGAAATTTGATAGATGGAACAAATTGATAATATACCGAATCGGTATGGTAAGAGTATGATTAATTCCGTGTATGTGTTCGAAGTAATGGCCTTTTATAGGCAATTTGCAGCAATGCTCTTGGGTTTTGACGGATTGCTCAGCTTGGTTTAGATAAAAGGATTCGGTCCTGGTAGTTTAGCTTGTACAACTGGAGTCGGCAAAGATGTTCTTGTTGGGTTTCACTGTGGTTTGAAGATGAGTATAACTTCTATGGGTATGCGAAGCATGGTGTGTGTAATGATTTTTCTTCTAAGTGGGATCAATGAAAGTTCTTGACTAGTTGAGTGCGTCGATGTCTGCAGCGCGGAAGGAAGATAAAAGTTCTCATGTTATCCTAGTGTGGTATGGTATATGCAATATGTTGTGGAGGATTGGGATTTGTGTGTGAAAGGTTCGGTTCAGTTCGGAATGGAAAGTCATTAAATTCTTAAGCAGCACAGGCAGCTGTAGGTGATTTAAGAATCGATCTTCAGAGGATTAGGGTAAATGATCCTCATATGACTAAGGAAAATGGTGTTGGTAATCATAGTGATTTGATGAGGGTATATGTTTCAGAAAAAGGGCAATGTGATTAAGTTGATGGCACTTCGGTAGTGTTGCGGCATCTTCTTGATAGGTCGACTGTTGATATCTGAGCGTGTTTGATGGCACATGAGAATTTTAGAATAACTTTGAAGAATGACTGGGAGTTCTCATGTTCAGGCTATGTTGTGGTTGTGGATAGTGTGTATTGGTATCGTTAGCGGCTATTGAGATTGGAGGCCCGAGTAGATCCTTCTTTGTTAGTATGTTAGATTTCGTATATGATGCTGAGCTGTAGACTGGTTGTTGCAATGTGGGTTATTCTAGATATTGTGCTATGGGCTATGTTGGAAAATGCCACCGGTTGCGTGGCGAGGTGCATCGGATTATGTTATAGCAGAGTGGTTTGTATTCCAAAGATCAGCGGACGGCTGGGAAGAATTGTTTTTCTAAATTGGGCCTTCGTGGAGGATGTCAGTATAGAGGTTTCTACCATTGATTCAGTTCCGTTATTGAGGGACTTTTTCGGACGCGTTCCCTGTGGCCGGGCATGTCGCCGGGCACAATTGTGGATTTCGGTATTGATTTGGTATTGGGCACCGTATCGTACGGCTCCAGCAGGAGTTATAAATGTCACGCCCCAAAATTCGAGGAGCGCGACCGGCGCTCAACCGAGTAAGCCCAACTGAGCAAGCCTGGCAGGTTTCATGCATACTACCCAACCCAACTGATAATTAAATAAGGGATGGACTTCGTTAATCAAATTCGATCAACATATAATTAATGATTTCCATTTCAATTTCATTAGCGAAATCATTTCGCCACTTTAAGGGTATTACAAGTTATAAACTTATATACATCATTGCCAAACATCAATATTTCTATTTTAGTTTCCAATACCCAACACTATCCACAACCTGTCTACGGAGCCTCTAAATATAATTGAAGAATAATATATAAATGCCGGCAACAAGGCTCTGGCTATACCTTACACAACTATGAAAGAAAAGAAAAAAAATAAGACTCCGGGAAGAATGGCAGCATAAGCCACGCTGAGCCCCGAGGTGAAAGGGGCTCACCCATACAGCTGGCAGAAAGTGGAGGAGGTGCTACTGCCGGTGGATTGGAGTGCCTGCTATAGATCCACCTACAATCATAACAAGAATGTAGCGCCCCTGGCAAAAGGGACGTCAGTACATTTGAATTGTACCGGTATGTATAACTAAACACCATTTTACTAGAAAGAACTATCAAACAGATGCAAACAAATAATATGGGTAAATCAAAGAAGCCATTCACATAATCTTTCATACAATTTCCACAACACAGAATAGGACATTTCTGTCACATGTTCACCACTGTTCTCATTACCACCGCCATCTCGAGCGGAGTCCGGTCACGACCCGACCCACTAGGTCACCTCATTGGAGGCATTACTCTCAATCAATATTTCATTTCCTTTATTCGGAATTCAATATTAGCACATTACCACCATGTGTGCGGCATGGTGTCCGATCACGACCCGATCGGCTAGGTCACCTTATTGGAGGCATTACTCGATTCTCATTTGTCAACACCTTCAAATATTTATTCCACACATATCATAACAATTCCTGGGCACTCATGGCCACCATCATCACATCCTTTTCCCTTTCCAACATTCATTTTACAAGTTATGATCATAGACACATATATCAAAGATAATTCAAGTTGCAATCACAGATAGTGAGCACATAGCTAGCAAGAATAATTCTTTGTTTCAATGTCCGCTTATAGCCTAAGTATTTCAACACATAACCGTTCTTTTCATCATTATCTTATTATCAAGATTGGTATGTTACATACATTGAGGCACATCCGTCATGTAAACATATATATAATTTCAAATCAATTAACACACAACAACAATCAATACATTCACCAATACGACCTTACCACACGTTCGTAAGCACCAACAGAGCTCGATTTCTAATAGAAGGGGGTTTTAGCCATACATACCTCAATATTGCTTTCCTTAATCTTTACAAAACTCCAGAACTCTTTAGCACTTCGATCTATTTTGTAAGAATTACAAATTGAACCGAGAATTAGAGATGAAACTGAAGTTCTANCTATCATTTTATACCCCCAATTGCCTTCTTGCTAGTTTCCTACCTTCCAATATCCTATGGTTTGACATGCATGTAGAGAATATCATTCTTATATTCTTGAATTACTTCTCTACTGGCCCCATGCATCTAAGTGTAGAAATAAGAGCTGAGATTATGAATCTTACCTCTTGGGAATGAAAATTTAGGTGTCTTCACTTGATTTTCTTCAATGATTTAGCCCAATCTTATGAAGTAATTTGATGTGAGACTTTCCCTCTCTAAGAACCCTCTTTCTCTACCTAGAAATGCTTAGAAGAATGCTCAAAATGAGCTATTACACTTGATATATCGATATGGAAGTCAGGTTAAAAATTAGAAAATTGGAGCCCCGAGTAAAATGTGCGGTCGCATTTGCGATCACAGAGTTAACATGCGGTCCGCATTATGGACCGCAAAATGCTCCCCAAAAACTTAACATTCTAACTCATTCAGTGATAAGAATGTGGTCCACATTCATGTTATGCGGTCGCAAGTGCACCGCAGAACTGACCCTCGCAAAAGTAAAAGGAAAATATGCGATGACTATGCGGTCTGCATTTCGATTATGCAACTGTGTTTCGACCGCATTACTGACTACAATTTTAACCAACATTCTGCCTCACTCTGCGGCAGGTATGCGGTCCGCATTTCGATTAGCGCGACCGCATTTCTGGACCGCATTTCTTTCATGATCCTAACTTGGCACCACAGGATTCGGGTTTTTCCTAACTTCCAATATCCTAAATTGTCAGGCCGATGTGGCTACGTATTCAGATTGAGATGGCTTGGTTGGCCCTGATATGTATTGTTGAGGGATAGGTTTAATCTCTCGTTATTGATCTTGTTAGTGATCTGGGGAGATCTATGAG
>MU727616.1:172712-252092 GCA_026770625.1 Nicotiana glauca
TAGTGTTTTGATGGTTCGAGCAAGTTTGAATAAGGTAATAAATCATGTTTGTGCTTTTGGTTGAGGTCCCGGGGGCCTCGGGGCGATTTCGGATGGCTATCGGGGTGAAATTTGAGTTGAGGAATTGCAGGTTGCACCCGGTACTTGGTATTTTCGCTTATGCGTAAATGGACCGCAGAAGCGGTTCCGCAGAAGTGTTAGGAGGGTCGCAAAAGCGGCTTATGGCCTGGTAGGGTAGTTCCGCAGAAGCGGAATCGTTTTCGCTTAAGCGAGCCCACAGAAATGGATAAGAGATCGCAGAAGTGATTTTGTCTTGAAGGTGAAGTTTCGCAAAAGCGGGAATTTTGTCGCAGAAGCGGCTTTGGGACTTTAAGTGAAATTCCGCAGGAGTGGAAATATGACCGCAGAAGCGGTATCGCGGAAGCGGGTGTGCGGACCGCAGAAGCGGAAACCCCTGCAGTTAGAAGGGTTTTATATTCATTTGTTCCGCAAAGCTTATGTTATTTTCACCATTTTGAGCGAGCTTTGAGAGCTTTGGACGGGAATTTCAGAGGGATTCAAGAGGAATCGTCTTGAGGTAAGAATCTTGGTCTTAAAACATGATTATGTCATGAAATTGGTCTAGAAATTCATGGAAATTAAGCCTAAGGTTGAAAAATTAGGGCTTGAATTTTTGATATTTCAAATTTGTATTTGATAGGTCATTTGAGCTCGGATTTGGGAGTTCTTGGTATGTATGGACTCGTGGCGAGATGAGGAATCCGGTAATGTGAGCTTTATAATTTTTTGAGAAGCAGGCCCGGGGTTCGGGTTTTGCTAGTTTCGAGATTCTTGATATTTTTCTGTTGTTTTCAATTGGGTATTGTTCCCTTAGCATATTGTAATGCATTCGCTCTGATTTTGGTTAGATTCGACGCATGTGGATACCGAATTGAGGGGCAAAGGCGTCGCGAGCTAGAGATTTCACTGGTTTGAGGTGAGTAATACTTGTAAATGATATCCTGAGGGTTTGAAACACCGGATTTGCACATCATAGTGCTGTATTGTGGTGACTTGCACGCCAGGTATGAGCATGGGGTAGAGCACCATTGGGGATTGTGACTTGATCCGTCCCAGTTGTTGATTTTACTGCGTGATTGACTGAAACCTACTTGATTCTATTATGATTTGGGATGATTGCCGTGTTTTGGGCTTTGCGCTGATTGTTTGGATCCCTTAGGGATTATTATCACTGTGTACATGATGCTTAGCATATTTTCATGATATCAGTCCTGAGTTAAACACTGTCTTGAAATGATTAGTAAATTTCTAAAGTTTTAAACACTTGATCTATGATTCCTAATAATTGGAACTGAAAATGATAAACTTGACTGTGCCTGTGTGGCTTACATACATATATTTGGACTGAGTGTGGATCGCGCTGCGCACCGCAGCGGTGTGATATTGATATTGCTTTTGGGTTGTAGTAGCCCCTTCGGAGTCTGAACCCCCATAGTGAGCGCTGGTACCCATATGGATCGGGCTGCATGTCGCAACGGTCATGTGCATTGCATTGCATTCACGCATAGATTCCTGTTTGTACTACGTGGCATGACATTTAGCTCTCTCGTATCATTGGCATCCATGCTATTTCGTGCACTGTGTACCAGATACCCTGGTGTTATTTGTAAATAGAGTGTTGTGCCCGAGGGGCTGACTTGTGTGCGGAGATGCACTACCTGATATCGCATTCATATGCTTACTGTTGGAAAAGAATATTTTTAAAAGCGATTTTAAACTGAGCTAGATGTTTCAAAAGGATTTTAAAGGTTTTTACTGTTTCCCTAAAAAGGGTGAATTGTCCTATATAGCATGATGGAGTGTTCTTACGTGATTCCCTTACCGCTCAATTATTATTTACTCTTATTACCATTGAGTTGGAAGTACTCACTTTACTCCCTGCACCACGTGTGCAGATTCAGGTGTCCCGGGAGCATAGTCGAGTTATTTGCTGCTTTCAGAGTTTTTTTTGTTGAGTTGTCGAGGTAGCTGCCTGACGTCCGCAGGACTCGACTCCTCCCCTATCCCTTTATTATTTCCGCATTTTAGAACATTAGTATTACTAAGGATGTATTATTTTGTTATCTTAGAGGCTCTAGACTCATGACCCCAGGTCTTTGGGAGATGTTGGTTATGTCAGTGTTTCATACTATTTCTATCTAAATTATTTGGTAAATAGACTTGTTCAACTATTAAATTAATTGCTATAAACTAGTAATGGGATATGATTGGGTTGTGAGTGTTAATTGGTCGAGCTTGCCTAGAAATGGTGTTGGGAGCCATCACGACCAGGATTGGGGTCGTGACATAAATGGATCAGGCTGCACGCCACTACGATATATGGATCAGGCTGCACACCGCAACGATTACTATATGATACTTATTGAGTGTAAGTGCTGAGTGTGAGCACTAATTGGTAAGAGTTGAGTCACGAGTGACTGAGAGGCTTGCCCGAGGGGCTATATATATACATGTACATGGGTGATGTTTTGCCTGAGGGGCTAGTTTATGAACCTTCTATTTTTCACTTCTCTTTAGAGTGAGTTTCCATTGAACATGTTGATTTAATTACTGTTTTCACTCATCTTTAGATCGAGCCTCTATTGCACAAATGTTTTAAGTAATCTTTCATTTAAACTGAAGTTTTTAAGTTATGAAAAGGATTGTGAATTTTCTGTCATGCCGAGAGACTGTATATGAACTATGTTTTACCCGAGGGGCCGGTTATGGTTTTCATAGCTTTTATTATACATGGTATTGAACACCTATTGAAACTGTTGGAAAGCATTTTTCAAATGATTTTTACCCAAAAGTTGGATTTTAAATGAGACGTTTGACTCATGTTATGATGTGGAAGCCTGTTGTGCTTATTGAGTTTACCATAAATGTGGATTCACCGTTTTCCTACTACTCAGCCTTTATTTACTCTTATTACTTACTGGGTTGGAGTACTTATATTACTCCCTGCACCTTGTGTGTAGGTTCAGGTATTTTCTGAGCTTGGTGGTAGTTTCATTGAAGTTACCAATGTAGCTGCCTGGCGATCGCGGCTCTACTTCTCCCTCTTTACTCTTCCTTATGTCTTTTTGTGACTTTTCTGACCATTTCGGTCTTGATGTGGTTAGACAGTTGTAGTAAATGCTTATGACTAGTGACACCCTGATGTCGGGCTTGTATGTTATTTTTGCACTGTTCATTCAGACTTATATTATGAAATTTTTGTTTAATTAAAGGCTTTATAAATGACTATAAATGATTAAAGTGTTGTGTCCGCTTGCCTTGTCTTCGCAAAAGGCGCCATCACGACCAGGTCTGAGTTTAGGGTCGTGTTAAGTTAGTATCAGAGCCTAGGTTACATAGATCAGACATGTCATGAGCAGGTTTAGTAGAGTCTGGCGGATCAGTATGGAGACGTCTATACTTATCCTCGGGAGGCTGCAAAACCTTTAGGAAATATCACATTCTTAAATTCTTATCGTGCGTCCTTGATTCATCTTGAAATATAACTCTTGAAATTCCATCCACACGTTCGTATGCGGGCAAGAGCGCTCGACATTAGCTGTGCATAGACGACTTGTGATTCCCTGATCGGGAAGTGAGAGGTGATTTATATGTGTTGATGTTGGGCTAGACTGGAGGACTTGGGGCTGGGCCTTGCCTATAGCTTCAACACTGGTTGATGATTGAGTGGGTATTTCTAGATTTATATGTTCGATAATGTCCCTATTAAAGGAAGTGATGACTGGATAGTTACGTGATGAGTGTGATGTGATAGCGAGATGTGTTCATATGGATTGAATGATACAACAAGGGTTTGCTTAAGGTAAGTATAAACTATCCGGTGCTTGATTCCTATTGTGATTTGATGTATAGCCCGAGCTGTGGGCGTGTCTAAGGACCTTTTCATATTGCCTAGTTGGGAAGTAAAGTAGATTTCACGTTGTGATATGAGTTCAGACTCAGGAAGATTAAGTGACTGCATAATGTTTATGACGGTGGAAGGGTATAAAGAGATGTTTGTTTGAGGCGAAGCATGTGGGTTATCTCCTGCAGAGTGTTCTGAAGTTTGCGTGATCCTTTATGTCGTATTTTGGAAGATCTTTTTTACCAGTGAAATATATGTGTTGCAATTTGAATTTCGCCCGCCTAAGAGAGTGGGCTTGACTGTTACGAGGGTGAATGCGAGATTTTCAGAAAATTTAATGCACTAGATGATCTATGTTTCACGTGTTTAGGAAGGATTGAGTTTAATCTCACTATGGTACTATGGCATTAATAGAGTATATGCATTATGAGTTCTTGTGTGTTTTAATCTATGGCTTTGAGCTAAGTGAGGGAGTCTATTATTGATTAGTTGATTGCACGGTTATATGCTATGTTGATTCCAGTTTGAGGTGTAAGGGTGAATCAGTTATGGCTTACGGAGGTTGAGACCAAGGATGGCTCAAGTAAAGGAAATTTCAATAAAGGTTATGCTAGGATTTATGGGCATATGAGAATCACGGAATGACTTGAATTGTTATTGGTGGAGGATGTAATGTACATGGAGCAGGAACTTATTTGGTTAAATTAAGGTGGGGTTGCTCCCTTGAGTGTTGTTGTGCTAATGGGACATGTGTCATTTGGCTTATTTAGGCAGTGCAATTTAGATTTGAGCAAAGTAGATGGCTCTAGAAAGAATTCTTATTCAAAAATGTATATGTAGCAATTGAAATTTTTTTGGATCTGTATGCCACTACAATCAATCAATTACATTGGATGGTACCGAGATTTGCAGAAATTTTGTATGACTACAGATTCTGTACTCCATTATAAATTAGGTAAAAGATTGATTTTAAGGTACTTTCAGAGAGGGCATTTTGAATGTGGTACTTTTTGGGATATTTAAGAGAGTATTCAGCGACTTATGAGCCTCAGACATTGTGGTTTTACGTTAAAGTTTGTAGGGCATGTTTTAGTTAAGGATAATGATGTACTAGAAAGGAAAAATATAAATTTGAAGGTAATTCAAAATGGAACACGGAGAATTAGGACAACTTGGTCGTAGGTTATCGACATGGTAATGGATATGATAGGTTCTTTGGTGCTTATGATGCGGTGGGTTTCTACAGGTGTTTTGTTGCAATGCACTTAGGGTTTGATGGCTTGCATAGCTTGGTTGAGTTAGAAAAAGATTCAGTGCTGACTGTTTGGTCTTGTGCAAATTGAATTCAGAAAGTTCTTGATAGTTTCTACCACGGTTAGAGATGTATATTTTCTACTGGCGTAAGGAGTATGTGATGTGTAGTGATTTTCTACTATATGGGATCAAATGGAATGTTCATAGCTAGTTGAGTACATAGTCGTTTGTGGTTTGGAGTGGATTATGAAGTTCTCGCATTTCTCTTAGGATGTTATAGTATGCGCGGTGTGTTGTGAAGGATTGAGATTGGCATGTAAGGCCACAGTTCAACTATGAAAAGAAGGTCATAAATTCTTAGGAAGTACGGGCGGTTTCAGATGACTAGGTAATGATATTACTAAATGGTATGTCCTGATAAGTGTATACACTTCAAGAAAAAGGTAATCTGTTTGAATCAAGTATATTTTATTAGTATTGTGGCACTCTCTTATTGGATCAACTATTGATATTTAAGTTCACTTGGCAGCACAGAAGAAATATAAGAGTATCCCTCGTGGAATGTTTGAGTATCGGATATTGTTAGATGTTCGGGCAGTGTAGCTGGGATCGGATATGGTGATTCGTATGCTTTATGGATTGGGAGAATGGGAGTTTCGGGGATTAGATGGCTTTGTGGTTATGGACTATGAGAAAATAGCTAGGGTTGGTAAGAGGTTAGTATGTGCTATAATTCAGTCATTGTGAACCTTCAAAGAGCTAATTATCTATTGTGGGTGACCAGAGTTGCTTTGGGGTTCATTGGTAGGTCCAATATGGATGTGTGTTCTGCACTCGGTCAGATTTGATGACGTGGAACAGCTATTATTGAGAGATGTGGCATTCGGTAGTTGTTGAGCTTATTCGTTTTCTAGAGTGATCTATGAGTTACTCTGTTGTGTTACGAGGAGTTGTGATTTGGTTATTATATGCACATATGGTGTGATTTCATACGGGCTGCATAGCGGGATTTGAATGAGATGGATATTTGGGAGTTGCATGATTTATTGCGCATTGGGTATGTTCTCTCGGACTGGTATAGCATTGTATTATTTACTTCTTCGTGGTTATATTGATTCACATGTAATACTAGACATTAAATTGCACTTGGTTGATGATTTTGAGCATGGTGACTTGGGGCGTCTCATGTGAACTAGTGTTTGGATAGGGTCGCACATTACGGAAAAGTTATGTTAAGCTATGATCTTTCGGGTTAGATTCGTGTGTTCTGTTTTTGCGATGGGTTCTCAGCAATGTGTTGCGGTGGTACTGGTGACCTTGCGGTACAGCTCTCTCATTTGATTCACTTTCCATGATCGGAATACATTTCGAGTGTTGCTTATTGGTGCACGGGGTGCACGGGTTGTGGCTTTAGATTTTATCAATGTGTCATGGTACTAGAGTGGTCATGAATGGAAGAGATGAGGTCATTGGGATCTATAATGAATACAAACAGATACGATTTTAGCGTGTTGGAAGGATCATATCGATGTTCGGCTCAGAAATTTGCTATAGTCCTTGACAAAGGGGAAGTGGCTTCACGAATGATTGAGCTAACGAATGCTTAAGACTTTCTATGTGTTTCATTATCATTGGCAGTATACGAAAGTGTTTGAATGAGGCTTTATTTGATAAGAGTTTTATTATCGATATTCGATTGTTCTGGACAAATGTTGTGATCAGAAGTTATTGCCACGAGAGTTTGAGCTATGTGGTATATCACGTAATTGCATATGAGGTTGCAGGTATGATTTGTTACTTCTTGTTCAGGCTTATTGAGATTATAGACGTGAGATTCTGACCTTGCATATTATTTCAGAAGTGGAAATATGGTTCTAAGGTTTATGGGCTATGTTGGATTGTGAAATTTCATTTACATTATGTTAACGGACCTATATGAGATAGAGTGACGTGAGATCACCCCCGGTTATCTGCATGGTAAGGTTATAAAGCGACTTCTTGGCTTTTGGGACAACTATGAGCACGTTCAAGGACGAACGTATGTTTAAGTAGGGGAAGATGTAACAACCCGACCTATTGTTTTGAGCTTTTGCACTTCGCTCGCTAGTTCTCGGGCATGACTAGCCCCGTGTGATGTATTATGACATAGGTTTCGATTTTCAGGATAATAACAATAAATTTGGAAGAACAATTCTCAGTTTGAAGCTTAAAATTTGAAAGGTTGACCAAGTTTTGACTTGTTAGTATATGATCTCGGATTGGAATTTTTATGATTTGGTTAGCTCTATTAGGTGATTTGGGATTCAGGAGCGTGATCGGAATATGTTTTGGAGGTCCGGAGTAGATTTAGGCTTGAATTAGCGAAATTGAAATTTTGGTAATTTTAGGTTGATAGGTGAGATTTTGATATAGGGGTCGGAATGGAATTTCAGAAGTTGGAGTAGGTCTGTTGTGTTATTTGTGACGTGTGTGCAAAATTTCAGGTCATTCAGATGAGGTTTGATAGAATTTTTGATTGAAAATGGAATTTGGAAGTTTTTGGAGTTCTTAGGCTTGAATCTGATGTGAATTGGTGTTTTGATGTTGTTTTGAGTGTTTCGAAGGTTGGAACGAGTTTGAATTATGTTATGGGATATGTTGGCATGGGTTGTTGAGGTCCCGAGGGCCTCGGGTGAGTTTTGGGTGTGTTTCAGATCATTTTGGGCTACTTTGGATGTTGATTTTCTGATATATGGGGTTGTTCTTCGCGTTCCTGAAGAAGAATTTGGCCTCTGGAAGTTTGTTCTTCGCGTTCGCGAAGCAGGAAATCCCGATTGTACAAGTCTGATTTCGCAGGCTCGTATCTCACAGTCTACAAAGAATTTGGAGATGATCTAAACATGACAGTTGTAGCCCATTATGTCTAGTTTTTAGAAATGCAAATAAATTGGCATTTCGATTTGTTTACCGAAGGTTATTGTAGTTACACTACAGGCTGTACGAGGAGAGTTTGATAATCTCTGTTGCATAGGGCTGACTTTTGAAGCTTATATCTCACAATATATAATGACTCGAGAAACTAGCAATCTAGGAAATTACAGCCGTTGGTGTCTAGTTTTCAGAATATCAAACCATTTATTATTTGGAGTTGTGTGCAAAAAGTTATGTCAATTATACTAAAGGCTGTCTGGAAAAAATTTGGAAATCGCTGATGAGGAATTTGCTCAGTGCGAACGTGAGACAAGGGTCGCGAACGCGAAGAACAAACTCCTGGCAGTAGAATAAAGTCCAAATTCGACCCATTCTTCCATTTTTGGACCAAGGAAGCTCGGGTGGGGCGATTTTTTGAGGGATTTTCAGAGAAAACAACGGGGTAAGTGTTTTTAACACAATTTCCGATAGATTACTCGAATCTATTGTTGTTTTTAACATTTAATTGGTGATTTCAAGATGGAAAAGTTTGAAAACCCTCTTGGATATATTTGAGGATTTGAGGATCGAAATGTTATCGAAATTAAGTAATTTTGGTATGGTTAGACTCGTGGTTGAATGGGTTGTCGGATTTTGTGAGTTTCGTCGGATTTCGAGAAGTGGGCCCCACGGGCAATTTTGAGTTAAATTTTGGATTTTGTTAGAAAATTAGTATTTCCATATAGAATTAATTCCTATAATTAGTATTGACTGAATTGAATTAAGTGTGGCTAGATTTTGGTCGATTGGAGGCCGATTTAAGGGGCAATTTGCTCGGATTGAAGTAAGTAATGATTGTAAATGTTCTCTTGAGGGTTTGAAACTTCGGATTTTACATCGTTGTACTACTTTGAGGTGACGCACAAGCTAGATGACGAGCGTGGAGTCATGCACCATTGGGATTGTGACTTGGTATGTCCCGTACAACTGTTAAGTCACGTATTTGATTTGAAATCTTATGATATTCCATATTTTAGAGATTGATATAATAATTTGGGTTATATGCCATGTATGGGGCCTTGTGCCGACTTGTTGAGACCATTCGGGACATTCTTACTATGGTTCCTCACTCTATTTGTTTGAAGCATAACCTCAGTCATGTTTTACCTGTTATTATTTAAATCTAGTTTTATTACTTTACTTCTTAAAAATATGAAAATTATTTAGGCTGAGTTCCCTGATTTACAGATAGACCGAGGGTCGGATTGTGAGGTTGATGAGGTTGATGATTGAGATAGACCGAGGGTCTGATTGTGATGGTATTGACTTAGATAGACCTAGGGTCTGAATTTGAGGGTATTGACTGAGATAGACCGAGGGCTGGTAGTTAGGTCAATGACTGAGAGAGGCCGAGGGCCGGAATGTGAGGGTTTTATATTTATGGATCGGGATGCACGTTGCAGAGATATGTTGGATTGGGATGCACGCCGCAACGATATGTTGGATCGGGCTACACGCCGCAGTGATATAGCGCTTGGGCTGTAGGAGCCCTTCCGAAGTCTGCACACCCCTAGTGAGAGCAGTCGACTAGATATATAGATCGGGCTGCACATCGTAACGATATATGGATCACGCTGCACGCCGTAGCGGTTACTATAAGGTACTTATTGAGTGTGAGTGCTGAGTGTGAGCACTGATTGGTAAGAGTTGAGTCACGAGTGACTGAGAGGTTTACCCGATGGGCTATATATATACATGTGTGATGCTTTGCCTGAGGGGCTAGTTTAAGAACCTTCTATTTTTCACTCCTCTTTAGAGTGATTTTCCATTTAACATGTCTATTTAATTACTGTTTTCACTCATATTTAGACCGAGCCTCTATTGGAAATATTGCACAAATTTTTTAAGTAATCATTCATTTAAACTGAAGTTTTTAAGTTATGAAAAGGATTGTGAATTTTCTGTCATGCCGAGAGACGGTATACGAACTATGTTTTTCCCTAGGGGCCAGTTATGGTTTTCATATCTTTTATTATAAACTATATTGAACCCCTACTGAAACTATTGGAAAGCATTTTTCAAATGATTTTTACCCAAAAGCTAGATTTTAAATGAGACAATTGATTCGTGTTATGATGTGGAAGTTTGTTGTGCTTATTGGGTTCACCATTAATGTGGATTCATTATTTCCTACTGCACAGTCTTTATTTACTCTTATTACTTACTGGGTTGGAGTACTTACATTACTCGCTGCACCTTGTGTGCAGATTCAGGTATTTTCTGAGCTTGTGCAGTTTCATTGCAGTTACGAAGGTAGTTGCCTGGCGATCGCGGATCTACTTCTCCCTCTTTACTCTTCTTTATGTATTTTTGTGACTTTTCCGACCATTTCGGTCTTGATGTGATTAGACAGTTATAGTAGATGCTCATGACTAGTGACATCCCGATGTCGGGCGTGTATGTTATTTCCACACTGTTTATTTAAACTTATATTATGAAATTTTTGTTTATTTAAAGGCTTTAAAAATGACTATAAATGATTAAAGGGTTAATATTGGTGTTGTGTCGGCTGGCATTGTGTTCACGAAAGGCGCCATCACGACCATGTCTGAATTTAGGTTTGTGACATGATGTCACCTGCATCAATAAGCTTCTGGACTGCTCGTTTCAGATGCCAATACTTTTCTGTGTCGTGCCCCGGGGCATTAGAGCAATATTCACACCTTGGAGAAAAATCAAAATTCATTAGGAAGAATTTTGGCATTTTATTTGAATCGGCTTCAACATGTTCAATTACCTTAGCCTTTGGAACAAACTGGCATATGTTTCTCCCATAAGAGTGAAAGACTTTTCTCTTTGTCGCTGCCTTCTCATTTTGTACTCTAGCCTTGGTTGGAACTTCTTTCGGGTAGGGGTTTGATATGCTTGTAGAGGTAGGTAAGACATTTGTGGAGGAGTATATGGCGGTGCATTGTAGATAGAGTACTGGGGAGGTGATGTATGACTTTAGGGATTTCGTGGATGAATGTAACGTTGGGGAGGATTATTTGGAGTACGAGGATATTCATGGGGTCGATATTAAGGCTAAAAGAATTTAGCAGGAATGCCCACTGGATCCTATCGTTGGCTGGGCTTAGCAACATTTTTTCTATCAATCGGAGGACTGATCCCAACAACTTGTTTTTTCCATCTGAACCAAAACTTCATAAAGACTTCCTTGGGTTTCTTTTCCATCTGAGATAGGGAGGAGCGGTCTGGGATAATGACTACATTGTACTGTTGGTGTTGAACAAAATCTTGAGCCATGTCACCCCAAGCATGCCAACTACTAGTGTCTTGGCTGGTGTACCACTCCAAAGCTACCCCACTCAGATTCTGACTGCAATATGCCATCAATAATTCATATTTCCCGCAAGCACTTCTCATCTTCCTACAATAATCCCTCAGATGGGCTACTGGATCTCCATGCCCATTATATAAATTAAACTTTGGCATTTAAAACCCTTTCATCTGTCTGGATATCTCATCCTGCTCCACTGTCTTAGCGGGCTTTGCAGTCTCACAAGGAGGCTCAAAATGAGGAGCATAAGAGTATGGACCCGAGACCTTGAAAATTGGTAGTGGAGCATAATGTTTGACATCGGGGACGTTTAACATAGTCTTGTTGGAGGATTGAGAAAGAGTAGCTAGTGGATGAGCTACAAAAACATGAGTTGTCAAAGGAGCGGGATATGATTTGCTTTTGAGGGGTGGAGTGTGAAAATGTTGTGGGATATATCAAAATTAGTGGGAACCTGGGCTTGTGATAGTGGTGATGTAGTTGCAGGGTTTTCAGTATAGTTAGTGGGGAATGAAGGCGGATGATACCACCTGATCCAAGACTGATACATTTATGCCATCTGTTGCTTCAACCGTTGAACCTCCTCTTTCAATTTAGACTCTGACTCCACAAACTCCTTTGAGGGTTCTACAACTCCAGTGTTTGTTTCTTTGCAAGCTATGTCTACCCTACTCTTTGACCTTGTGTTGTATAGATGACTCACCAAAGTGCCACAAACTAACCACCCTCTAATATTATAACAATGAAAGTAACAAAGGGGAGCGAAACAAAGCCAACGTATTAGTATTAGGGCATTTATCAGATACAAATATCACATTGCGTGCAATGCCGCTAGAAACAATTAATGGTTCTAGAATGGCTTCGAGGGTACGAAGGTCATATAGCATCATACCAATTTCACTCTTCTTGCCCCATTTCCTTCTTCATTTTCCTATCTAACACCGCTTGGTTTTTCATTTCTTTCCCCCTATCTTTCTGATTTTCACTCTTTTCTTTCCTCTCATTTCTCATGTCCCACAACTTTATTCTTTTTTGTTGCTTTTTTTTTGTTTCAAAAAAAAAATATTCGATCGAACCCTATGTAGGTTCCCTACGTATCATGTCCCTCATGAATCAGATCAAGCGTAGTTCTTGAAAAGTAATGGACAAAATAAACTAATAAACAAAAAATTTTTTTGGGATTTTTCATTTATAGTTTTTTTTTTGGGTTTTCAAATACAAAACAGGAAGTACTATAATAAAAGACTAGACAAACTCTAAAACCACCTAAAAGACTCAAAAATAGGCTCAAAATACAAAAGTCCCCTCAAGTAGTTCCTGAATGCAATTGCCCTTGGGTATCTATCATGATCGAGAACTGGTACATGGATGCACACCTGAATGATAAAAATAAGACCAAATAGATCAGTGACTCAAGACACCATGGAATCTCCTAGTGGACACATGAATGCATGATTGGTCTATTTTTCCAAAATGACCTATGTGGTCAAGGATGGCTAGAAGTGTAAACTCTATAAGATTGACCTATAAGACATGGAAAATGCCTCAGTAAGGCTTATATTGCTTCAAACACCCAATAATCATAGCCCAAAATTAATTTATAGATATGATCCATTATGTCCAAAACGACAGATATGGCTAGAAGTGGCTAAAGATATAAACTCAAAAAGGACGGACCTTAAAGTAATATGATACCTAGTTATGGGATCAAGATCCTAAGACGTGGGTAATTGAACCACTTTTGTGAAAATGACCCCATTTTGCAAGAAAACCGATGTAGCCAAAAGTGACTAGACATGCAAATTTTGGCTTAGAACCCGCAAAGCCAAGAACCTAAGACTTACTAGGAAGACCGGAACGTATATGGGTTGCCTACGTATCCCACCTCAAGAGATGAGAATCAGGTATGCGTAGTTCGGAAAGATTAGATATGGGATAGAATTTACAAAAAAATGCATCTAATTTGAAAAAACTATATTTTTTGTCTTTTTTGAAAAAATGATCGAAAATGTAAAATCTTTTTGGTTTATTTTTTTGATTTTTTTGTTTTGATTTTTGAAAAAATTATGGGAAAGTACAAAAAAAATTTGGATTTTTTTTCCTTTTTTTCATTTTTAAAAAATGATGGGAAAGTATAAATTTTTTTTGGATTTTTTATTTTTTGTATTTTTTTGGGTTTTCTTGAAAAATTTGTAAAAGAAAAATATAATTGGGCCCTACTTGCTTCATTTTTCACCCTTCTTTCCCAAACAACGGTCCGCCAAATATCATTTTTACCCTTAAAGATACAACATGTATCACATAGGGATGATTGAATGTCTTTTTAGGCCACGGGCATATTTGACAAAATTAGGAAAGGCTTCTTACAAAGGGACACTATGCCTGGGACCGAGCCCTACTAGGTCCAAATGACTTGATGCAAACAAGAATGACCTAAAGGCTGACCTAAATTTGGGGTTCACTAACATGGCAATTCGGGGCAGCACATGGTCAATGGCGGCTTTTCTAGCTGTCCGCCCACTCCACGCTCGCACGTCACCCCCCTGACGACACGGATGACACACAAAAAGGCCATGTACGCTCAAATGTACTCTGGAAGACTTGTTGCAGAAAAAAGACCCATGGCTAAGCAAATGATAATAGTTTATAAAGTAGTAACACAAAAAGAAAAACGATAAACAAATAACCAACAAACAAGGAAATAAGACAAACAAAGCAAATAAACCAAGAAAATAAAGAAAACAAACACCTCAACCGAATATCCTAAATGCCAACAATATCAAGTATTATCTCGAACCTGCTAATCCCCAGCGGAGTCTCCAGAACTGTCACACCCCTTTTTTAAAATCTCACTAGCCCTCTTTGTTGGCCCAAGTTCCGCTAAAGTTTTGAAGAATGACAAATGAAATCAGACATGGACCAGGTCCATCATATGAGACACAGTGTTTATCAACTTATACAAGTGAGATGCACGTAAAGAAGATAAGTCTCAAGGATCAAGATGCAATATCTTCTGAACCGATCGAAAAGGTTGCATATTGGATGAGGAGAGGAAGTCTCCTTATAGGAAGAGGACATAATCAGGATAAAGGAGAGGGTTGGAGTTTGTATTGTTCAAGGACTCAAATTCGATGGAAGATCGGCAATTGAGTCTCAATCAAACTCTAGTTACTAACTCATTAAATAACTGTGATTGTTCTATTTTACAGGTATTGCACATATGCAGAAGTTATAATAAATTGAGGGCAAAAGAGCAAGACAATTTTTCATGCAATTTATGTGAAATTTAAGTGTGCACTCCTGAAGCTACTTGAACGAAAAGAACCAGTTCCATTGTGTTTAATCTTATTCTAGTTCAATTGTAGTAGGTGGTTTAAAGTTGTACCTTTCCAGCTTTCATAGAAGCAATTGTATTAAGTACTTTGAGTATTAAGTTAGTGTTAACTTGAAAATGTCGCAACAGTTGAGGCTGTATACTGTTGATATCTAATTTTTTTTTCCTTTGTATTTTTACACTTAAAATCCTTTCAAAATAGCATATGTATGCATATATAAGCATGCATGGAAGTTTTAGTATTTTTCCTCAATTTTTAAGATTTTTTAAATCAATTTACTGCCTATTTTAACAAGTACAAGATCCAAAATTATTTCCAAATTATCATTTTTTAGTAAATAATATATTTCACTCTCGTATTTACAACAAAATATAATTAATATAATTTTTGCACATTTTTACAAATTTATTCGGAATTTCTAAAGCTTAATTGCATGAAATTGCTATTATAGCCAATTTTATAATTAACCGAATTTTATAATTAAACAATTGTTCCTAATATTTTTAGATTATTGTTTATATATTATTAATCAGTTCAGTATTTTTAATTTACCTTTAAATTGTTTTTAACTATTTTTATTAATTAAATGGGGAAAATTGGCTGTTTAAAACTTGGCCCTATCTCTTTGCAATTTTAGCCTTAATTACACCCCAATTTCAACCCCCTAATTGACGACCAAATTTTAATTTCAACCCGCCCCAAACCCGTTTGACTAATCCATCAGCTTCTCACTTTAAATCCTAGCCGTTGATTGTTTTAATCAACGGCCCTCGTTCACACTTGCCTTTTTAATTCCGCCCAACCCCAACCCTAATTTCATTTTTCAAAAGCCGCCGCCCTCAAACCCCCTCATCTCTCAGAATCTCTCTAACACTCAAAACCCTAGCCACCTTTAACGTCCTCTCTGACCAAATTCACCGGCGTCGATGGCTTCCCAGGCCATGGACGGCCTGTACCCTCTTCCATTCACCCCCAAATCGTGGTTGTTCGAGGTTTTGAGGCTCGATTTAAACAAAGCCTATTCAGATCCTCAGCCGATCTGATTTCTTTTGGTTTCTCCAGCTCCGTTCCAGCATGTTCGAGCTTTGAAAAGGCCAGCCGTGGTCCAGACTCGTTCAAGACCAGATCTTTCCAAGCCTTCTTTTTCCCAGGGTTTTTTAGAAAACCTAAAAAAGGGGTTGTTCGAGGTTCTTTCTTTATTTGTTTTCTTAGATCTGTGACTGATCTGTGTTCTACTCGAGTTTTGGATACTTTTCCCTATTTTTATTAGTCTGTTCATTTTAGGGTTTTCAAAATCTTAAAAAACGACTCTTCTTCTTCTTTCTTTAGGCGAATCTATCTGTTCATGTCGTGTCATATGTGTTTTTGCTTGATTTACTGTTAATATGCATGTTTCCCTATCTTTGCTCTGTTATTGCTTCTACTGGTTTTTCTACAAGTATGCTTACATGTCTACCTCGCATGTTCTTTTACTATTTCTCCTACTGAGATTATTTGCCTTTACTGGATTCGTTTGGGTTTCTGAACTTGTGTTTTTACTGCTTCCTAAGTTCTATGTCACCTCTCTTCTCTTCTGAACTTATTTGAGTTCTAAGCTTTCTCTTAAACTTGTTCTTTACAATTTTTCACTCTACTGTTTCTGATTTGTTATGTGTATCTGTGTGCTTTCTCATGAAACTCTAAAAGAGTTCTCTATGTTTTTTTATGAGGGCTTGACTTCTCTTTTCTCTATCCTACTCGAGCTGAAACCCTATGTTTGGGATTTTTTGCGAGTTTTTGGTTCTAGGGTTCTACTCTAAAACCCTAGGCTCACTCGAACCCATGCCGAGTTTATAATTAAATTGGAATTCTCTGCGTATGATTTGAAACATCCTATGCCTATCCTCTCTCTTTGTTTGATACTGGTATGCTTTATATGCAAGTGTTTTTTTTTTGAAATGATTCGGCCAACTCGTGATTGATCCCAATCTCTGTTTATTAAGGCTCGATTGATTATTACCGATTTTACAATCAAACCTTTTCACCCTTTTTCTGACTAAGTTCATTCAAAGATTTTTAAATTTCTGGCCGTTTGATTGATTTACTTTCCTTATTCTCTCAAAACTGTGTACCATGGGATCCCTGCCTTAAATAATCTCTATGTACTTACCCCTTGTTTTATTTCTAGAAAGGTTTTAATTATTTTTTCTTTCCTTAATTACTCATGCCGCTTGAAATCAAATCCATTAAACTAAGGGAGATCTTTATGTGACTGGCTGAAGTGTTATTTCCTTGTCTTTGTTTACTCATTTTTGCACTATAAAAGGAGGCATTCTTTCAACACCGAACAACAGTTCTTCCTGCACATTCTGCATAACAACACACAACCCCTCTGTTCCAAAATATACTTTTACTACTCTCTCTACTACTTTATCTACTACTATTTTCTTTGAGCACCCTGTCCATTTCTCCTTACTGTGGAAATACTCTGGAATTCCTCTGAACTCTCAAGTATTTGCTGAAGTTTTCTAAATTTGCCCCTGCTGACTCACTGTCTCTTTACCTGCTTATCTACTATTATTATTTTAGTGTCCTAAAAAAAAGAAAATTGCAACTGGTATGTCTCCTCTAAGTTAAATAACAGCCTCTAACTATGTGTTTACTTCTCTCCTTCTGTCCTGCATTCTTCACTATGTCTGTTATGCTTCTCCCTTTATGTTTCTGCACCTTTAATCTATTATGCTTTCCTGCTGTCTTCATGTTTCTGTAAATGTTTTCGTATGTGACTCGCTGTTCCTTTTACCCCTTCATTTGTGTGAGTGCAGTTCTGAGTCATGGTAACATTCTATCATTGCCATACTTGACTTGGAACCAGGTTCATTGGAACTTGGTTCCTTGGAACCTCTACTCAAATCCATTCCAATTCCCTCTTCCTTTTTATGTGCTGAGCCTTGACTCAAGTCTGGTGGTGCCCTAATCACCATCCAGGCCTAAGTTTGACTTCTAAAGTCTGCTCCTAATCGTATGGCCCAAGCAAAGGGTCAGGGGTGTGCCAGTCTATGCCATGGCTGGGTATGACCACCCACTGCTATGGTTCCCTCTATCTCACTTTGCACTCATTCCTAGTTTCTAAGTTCAGCCCCTCTTTGGAAAGCCATGCTTTGGGACACATGATCTCCCTCTGAACTTGGATGCCTAAGGGCTGGCAATTCCACACTGCACTATTCTATTACAACAATTGTTATTCAGAGTGTAAGCATTGCCTGGAGCTCTTGAGGCTCCTTGGAACCTTGAAACACTTTGAATAAGAGAAGGCCTTGGAAATCTGGAGCTCGGATTTGGTGAAACACATGTTATTGGATATTAAGATTGAATTATGCTTCTCGGATCTAGCTGTAGGCTGTGAAGAATTTTCTTGTTTACTTTCTTTCTTCTGGTTCTATAATAATCTTGTAAAACAAGAACTTGGGGAATATTAGTGAAAGGGTGTGGAAGGGGTTTAGTTTACTTTAATGCACAAAGGGGTAGATATCATGCCTATAGGTTAATATTTTTTAAGCACCTAAATACCATGCCTATAGGTTAATGCTGTTATTCAATCGCTTAGAAATCATGCCTATAAGTTCAATGCTTTAAACCACCTAGAGATCATGCCTATATGTTTTTAACATCTCATAAGTCAATCATTTAGATATCATGCTTATAGGTTTAATATTCAAGTCCATATTGCAAATCATTAGAAATCCTGCCTATAGGACTTAATATACATGTAACAAGTTGCATATAGAAATCATGCCTACAGGAAATGCATAAACGCTAGGCAAGCTTTAGGGTAATCAAATACTCATTCCTTCACCGTTTAATAGCAGCAACAAGTCTTAAAAATCAAGATATAGATATCATGCCTGTAGGAGTTCAAACTCACCTAATGTGTGTAATAATCGGTAAATTAGCCTCAAATGCTTTCCGCAAAGTTTATCCAAACCTGATTGCTTTTGAAACTCGTCCAAGGTCTGCCTGTTTCAAAACTCTGGTAGATCTGTAATGTTCTTAAATTTTCCAAACTTGCATTTTTCTTTTATTCTGAAACCAATCCTTTAACTATCTGCCTGAATCTTAGCTTATTTCATGAAACTGCTATTTCAAAACAGCCTTTACTTTCTTACTTTTAAGGTCTCTTCACTTTTGAAACTCTTCTTAATAATGCTACTGTATTTCACTTCTAATTTCAGAGCCATCTCCGAATTCTGCAATTTTCAATCTGCTGTTTCAAACTCTTCTGCATTAGGTTCTTAATCAATAACCTGTGTAAAATAACTCAATTTCTGACAATTGGATCCGGGTTGCCTAATGCAGACTTTTTATCCAACTCTATGTGTTAAACTAGTCAGCCCGCCGTTTAATTTTAATTTTAAGACCAAATCAGTATATGTAAGGCATGCTAGACTAAATTCTATGTGACTTACGGGGTTTTACATGAGCCTTTGTGTGTTTGTTTGTTCCTCATTACTTGCTACCTGTTTTTGTTTGTCGAAATTAGCATTTTGTCCTTTAAACTCCATACATGCCTCTATCCCTTTCCTTTCCCTTTAGGATTAGAAGTCCTAATACCCCGGAACGAATAGGTTGGGACGGGTAATATCATGAATATGTAATGAGACTAATTACGTTTAAATACCTTAGCGGGGTGGGAAGGGTTGAATATGGAAATGATGGCTGGTGCGCTAATATCTTATGTGACCCCTCTCCTGAGGAGTGTGTGAGGGATATTGTACCGATGTGATCCATATTGTATTTAAACCTAGGACCTTTTTCCCCTTTTCTTTATTTGTATAATATTTTTTCTTAAATTTATGTTTTTTTCTTCCAATTAATCTTTCTCTTTTAAAATCATTTATGTCCTTTTCCTTCCTTTGGTTTCTCTGATTTCTTGTACATACCATTGGATTTCTTGTACGAAAGGTATGGCCATAGCAAGTCTTATCGCACCTAAATTGACGAGTTCGCCCTCACCTATTTGGGGCACATACATAGGAGGGCCTTTGTGTTCATGTTTTGCTTCTTGGGTATGATAATATTTCCCATGAAGAAGGCTAGGATCCACAACAGACTAGCCATGGTAACCAAAACCTTAATGGAGGGTATCGACGGACAGACTTTCAGCATAGTGCCCATGATCATCGCCGAGATGTATCGAGCCTTGGAAAAATGTCAACAAGGGGCTCTGCACTTCGAGGGTTGTAATCTGTTAATGCAACTTTGGCTCATAGAACACCTTCAGAAAGGCGACTACAGACAGGAAATCATACGCAGGGATTGGGATGACCACATAGCTTTTCACCACCGAAAGCGAATGAACTTCATGCCCAACATGTTCGCTCAGCCAGAGGACGCCAGTGTATGGGTAGAGTTGTTTGAAAATCTAAAAGAAGAGCAAGTTCAGTGGATGTTCGAGTGGTTCCCAATAGGGGAGTTCATTGTCCGTTCTCGAGACGCGCCATTCCTCATACTCATCGGTCTGAGGGGAACTAATCCTTATGTCCCTCTCTGGGTCATGAGGCAAGCTGGAAGAAAGCAAATCATACCCAGAATAGAGAAAATGAGTCATTTTAGGGTTGACTTTCAAGATAATGATAGCCCACACAGGTGTCACGCTCAGCATATGTGGCACTGCAAGCTCGTCTTAGGAAAGGAGTCTATAGAACCAGACAGGTATCATACCGGGTGTGTACCGCACTACACGGGTTGGTTGGAAGATGATCACATTTGTTTGGGTCATCCAGGATTTGTCCACGGGCATAGGATTATTGATGAGAAAACTGAAGCGCAGGTCAAATACAATCAGCTGTGCAGGAGGATGCGAGAATGTGAGAATGAACATCGGGAAATACAGGAAGCCCACGAGAAGCTGATCAACGAGTGGAAGGATATGGCTGTCAACGCCAACAGCCGGCTGGGGTATCTGGAGCGAGGTATGGTGGAGTTAGAAGGAAAGTTCTTGAAAAGAATTGAAGACTGTCAGAATACCGAGGGAAGTGCAGCCGGACATCTGGCTCGAGCCTATCTGCTGTTAGGACTGCGAGAGTTGATGCAGCTATACGAGGGAGGCAAGAGTACCAAATCTGGGGAAGGTCTTTCTGGGACCAAGTAGTTAGGATCTTCTATTTCATGCTTTCTTAATGTAATAAGGCCACTAGCCATTAGTGACATCTTTTATCATTCAGTTGTTTTAAGACTCGTCTTGTTTTATCAATAAAATGAGGCATTTTAGCATTATAAGTTCTCCAAATTTAATTTGTCGCTAGGCCTACCTCGGGGACAACGAGGCACCCAAATTAGAAATGACTTATACTATTGCACAACATATTTAAATATCGCGATATTATTTCTCAAAATCCGCACTTACTTTTTACCTTTTTGTTTTTCTTTTATTTTTATTCCCCTCCCTAAAGATTAGTTCGTGCATTCTGGCACCATTAGCATACTCAACAAGATACAAGGGCCCTCCACGTCCTCCTCCGAGTCCTACCAGAAACAGGAACAAAGGCAAAATGGGAGATAAGCGCTAGAAAGGAACTTGAGGAAACTTCTCAGAATGCTGCAATTACCAAGGAGACTGCTGCTCACCTTGAGCAAACGTTGCTGAGATTTCGAGAGGAATTGGACCAAGTTCGGAACCTGGCAAGCCTGTCAATCACTCTTGCCGCTCCTGATGTTAACACCCAGAACCCTGCACCTCCACAAAATATCTCGCAACCACCAATACAAACCACTCATGCCCAAGCCTGCAACACATGCAATAACACTCCACTGCTCATTCCCAAATCACAAAACACCACAAAAGACCACAACACTCCTATCTTTGTGGACACTATACCCCACTACACTCAGCCAATCGCAAGTGTGCCTGAATCAGATGACATGGGCTCCCTCATTCAGAATTTGGCCGCTGAACTCAAGAAGTTGACCAGCCGGGTCCAAGGTTTCGAAGGTAGCAAAGGTGTTGAAGGGTTGAACTATGAAGATCTTTGTGTTCAGCTAGATGTTGAGCTCCCGGAGGGGTACAAACCTCCCAAGTTCGAGATGTTCGACGATACAGGTGATCCCAGGGTCCACTTGAAAATGTATTGTGATAAGTTGGTAGGAGTCGGAAGGGACGAGAAAATCCGCATGAAGCTGTTCATGAGGAGTCTGAAGGGCAATGCTTTATCATGGTATATCAGCCAGGATGCAAAGAAATGGACAAGTTGGGTGAACATGGTGTCTGACTTTATGGACCGATTTAGGTTCAACACTGAGAACGCACCATATGTGTTCTACATCCAGAATCTAAAGAAGAAGCCCACAGAGACCTTTCGTGAGTATGCTACTCGTTGGAGGTCAGAAGCTGTTAAGGTCAGGCCGGCCTTGGTAGAAGAACAAATGAACAGCTTCTTCGTCCGTGCTCAGGATCCGCAGTACTACGAAAGGCAGATGCTAAAAGAGGGTCAAAAGTTCTCCGATATCATCAAGTTGGGAGAAAGGATCGAAAAAGGCATAAAAATGGCATGGTCACTAACCTCGAGGCGTTGCAAGCTACCAACAAGGCTTGACAGTCTGGTGGCTCATCAAAGAAAAAGGACATAAATTTCGTAATGGCTACGCAGAGGAACAGTTCCCCTATGAAGTACCAGACCTATCCCGCAACTCCAATCACATATCAACCTACCATAAATTACCAAGCACCCTCACCTACATACCAAATGCCACCGTCTGCATACCAATCACCTCCACCACCCACGTATCAACCTACTTCGCCCAGATATTCCCAACCCGTACCTGTATACCAAGCATACAACTCCCAACCTTCTCATTACCTATCACCACCCGCTCGCCAAAACTTTCCTCGGCCAAGACCAAATTTCAACCGTAAACCTCCTAGATAAGATACCGCCATTGCCGAACCAATCGACCAACTATATGAAAAACTCAAATCAGTCAGTTATGTTTCCCCTATCCCAGCCATAACTATAGAAAATGCTTCCTAATGGATCCACCCTAACAAAACCTATGCATAACTTTCCGGAATGAAAGGATATACCATCGACGAGTGTCGCTCGTTGAAAGACAAGATTCAGAATCTGATTGATAACAAGGTCATTATAGCAAAGGAGCCCGCTCCTAATATCCTCCATAACCCTCTGCCCGACCATAAGGGTGGGGGCATCCATATGATCGAGATTGAAGATGATTGGGACCCCAAGGGGTCAATCGGTTTGATAGCTGAAGGAGATGAGCCCAAGAAGCTAGCAATTACCCTCAATCCCATTATTGTTCAGATCCAGCCCTCTGAGGGCGATGTGGTAAATGTGTCTGTACCACTCGAGTTTGAAGCACCTCCTGCAAAGATGCCAAAATCGATTGAAGTTGAGTTCGGGATTCCCAAGGCACTTGCACCACTTGAAGTCACTGTGTTACCTCCCAGGATGCCGATTTCGGTCAACATGACAGACGTGACCCCGTTCAAGTCAAATGTCGTACCTTGGGATTACACAGCTGAGGCTAGAAGGAAGGGAAAGACATATACTGGAGAAGCAATCGCCGCACAAGGCATGACCAGGACAAGCAGGGTATACACCCCAGAACATTTGGCTGAGTCCAACAAGCAAGCCTCTGGATGAACTGTTGAAACTAGACTCGAAGACCTTTGGAGGATGATACAAGCCAAAGAATACTCAGTCGTTGAGCAACTGAATAAAACACCAACACAAATTTCTATTCTGGCTTTTCTGCAAAGCTCCGAGGCACATAAAAATGCCTTAATGAAAATACTGAGCGAAGCTTATGTTCCCAACAACATAACAAGAGGCGAAATAGCAAATATGGTAGGGAAGGTGTTGGAAAGCCACAAGATCACCTTCCACGAGGATGAGTTACCACCAGAAGGGCTTAGTTACAACAAGGCATTGCACATCACTGCACAATGCGAGGATTATTTTATCACCAGGATCTTAATCGATGGGGGATCCAGCCTTAACATCTGTCCGTTAATAACTCTCAGGACATTGGGAAAAGGACTGCACGAGATCAAGGACGGATCTATCAGTGTCAAAACTTTTGACGGATCTCAAAGATCCACCATCGGAGAAATTAGCCTGTGCCTACAGATGGGACTCACCTGGTTCGATGTTGACTTCCATGTCATAGACGTGCCAACATCCTACAATTTGTTGCTGGGACGACCATGGATCCACGCCGCTGGGGCTATGGCATCAACCTTACATCAGGCTGTGAAATTTGAATGGAATCATCAGGAGGTGATCATTCATGGCGACGGTAGCAACCCTATATACAGTCGCCAAACCATCCCGATGGTCGGAGGTATAAGGAGAATAGGTGGAGAAACATACCATCACATCGAGCAAGTCAACGCCATAAACAAAGACAAGTGGAGGGAAAACAAAATAGAGAGCATCCCGAATTGGAGCGGGTATGAGCCTGGAAAAGGACTTGGCAAAAATCTCCAAGGCATCACCAAGCCTATCAAGTTGAAGAAGCATGGAACCACCTTCGGCCTGGTATATGAGTACACCTGGGAGGAGTTCAATCACTGGTCACCACCGAGGTGCAATCTTTACTGGCCATTGGAACATCCCATACTCCAGCTGGAGAAGACATTTCAGCTAGCTGATGTTATATACGGATCAGAGGAAGATGAGAAACTAGCAGCAATGAAGAACCTATTTCTGGAGGATGATATGGATTGCTGTGTTATCTTCGAGAGGAAAGGGAGGAAGGCCCTTCCATTCAAGTTGTGAACCGAGGAGAACACCTCACCAATTGGTCAGTCAAGACCACCAGTGCCCGGAGAGCTTCGGGGTAGCAAGGCTAAACGACGCACTATGCATCGCATTTTTACTTTTTAGTTGATTTTACTTTCCCGCATTGTCTTTACTTTTGAAAAAAGCTCTGATGTTTCAAATAGTTATGAAAGCATATTCCAACTTTATCTTTATATCTCGCTCTTATTATTTTTCTCTACCATTTACTTTATTTTACACAACATTACTATTACATATCATGATGATGAACCAACGACTGTTACTTGCAACAAGGCAATGCAACAAACGGACATAGATTCAGAAGAGGATGAAATACCAAAAGAGGTTGTCAGAGAGGTCGAGAATTTTGAGAGCAGGCCCAAGTCCAACCTGGACGAAACTGAGGTTGTTAATTTGGGAGATGCAGAGGATGTCAAGAAAACACGTATCAGCATACATTTGTCACCACCAGAAAAGAAAGAGTACATAGAATTCTTAAAAGCGTATGAGGATATCTTTGTATGGTCCTACGACGACATGACCGGTCAAAGCACATCCATTGTGGCTCACAAGTTGCCTACAGATCCGGCATGCCCGCCGGTAAAACAGAAGCTCAGAAAATTCAAGCCAGACATGAGTTTGAAAATGAAAGAAGAGGTTACCAAGCAAGTCAAAGCCAGGGTTCTCAGAGTGGTAGAATATCCGACATGGTTAGCCAACATTGTGCCGGTACCAAAGAAAGACGGGAAAGTTAGAGTCTGTGTCGACTACCAGGATCTCAATCGGGCCAGTCCCAAGGACGATTTCCCTTTGCCAAACATGAGCTGCAGTCAAATATGAGCTGCAGTCGTTCGTCGATTGTTTAGCTGGATACAACCAGATATAGATGGATAAAGAGGATGCAGAGAAAATGGCATTCATCACGCCATAGAGAATGTACTATTACAGAATGATGTCGTTCGGTTTAAAGAATGTCGGTGCCACCTACATTAGGGCCATGACCACTATCTTCCATGACATGATACATAAAGAAATCGAGGTGTATGTGGATGATGTCATCATCAAATCTAAGAAAGCTGTAGTTCACATGGAAGATTTGAGGAAGTTCTTCAACAGATTGAGGAGATACAACTTGAAACTGAATCCAGCCAAATGTGCATTTGGGGTCCCTACCGAAAAGTTATTGGGTTTCATTATGAGTTACCGGGGAATAGAATTGGATCCGTCAAAGGTCAAAGCCATTCAAGAGTTGCCACCGCCAAAGAGCAAGAAGGATGTAATGAGTTTTTTGGGAAGACTCAACTATATCAGCCGGTTCCTAGCCCAGTCCACTGTCATTTGTGAACCCATCTTCAAGATTTTAAAGAAGGATGCCGCCACTAAATGGACTGATGATTGTAAAAAGGCTTTCTACAGAATCAAGGAATACTTGTTAACGCCGCCAGTCTTGGTTCCACCCGAGCCAGGGAGACCTCTATTGCTTTATCTTGCAGTATTGGATGGGGCATTTGGTTGTGTTCTGGGACAACATGATGAGACGGGAAGAAAGGAGCAAGCCATCTATTACCTTAGCAAGAAGTTCACCCCGTACGAGGCTCGGTATTCCTTATTAGAGCGCACTTGTTGTGCTCTAACCTGGGTAGCTCAGAAATTGAGGCACTATTTCTGTGCTTACACCACTTATCTCATATCCAGAATGGACCCATTGAAATATATCTTTCAGAAGCCCATGCCTACCGGCAAGCTCGCCAAATGGCAAATCCTGTTAAGTGAGTTTGACATTGTTTATGTTACCCAAAAGGCAGTCAAAGGGCAAGCTTTGGCAGATCACCTCGCCGAGAGTCCTGTAGGAGGAGAATACGAACCTCTAAAGATGTATTTTCCTGATGAAGAGGTAGCTTTCATAGGAGAAGACATTGCAGAACCCTATAATGGTTGGAGAATGTTCTTCGATTGAGCTGCAAATTTCAAAGGAGTCGGTATAAGAGCGGTCCTGGTATTAGAAACCGGTCAGCATTACCCAGTATCCGCCAAGCTCAGATTTCCATGCACTAACAACATGGACGAATACGAAGCTTGCATCTTAGGGCTCAAACTTGCAATTGACATGAACATTCAGGAACTACTAGTGATCGAAGACTCAGACCTACTCATAGATCAGGTTCGAGAGGAATGGGCAACCAAGAATTCCAAGATACTCCCTTATCTACATCATATACAGGAGTTGAGGAAGAGATTCAGAAAGACGGAATTCCAGCACATTCCTAGAATACAGAATGAGTTCGCTGATGCCCTAGCCACTTTATCGTCTATGATCCAGCATCCAGATACAAACTTTATTGATCCCATACCGGTCAATATTCACGACCAACCCGCTTATTGTGCTCACGTTGAGGAAGAAGCTGATGGGAAACCTTGGTTCCATGATATCAGAGAATACTTGACAACAGGTGAATACCTAAAACTTGCCAATGCTACTCAGAAATGCACACTTCAGAGGTTATCCAACAACTTCTTTCACAGCAAAGGAATTCGGTACAGCAGGACTCCCGATCTAGGATTATTAAGATGCGTCGAGGCGAGAGAGGCAACCAAACTATTGGAGGAAGTGCACGCAGGGACCTGTGAACCGTACATGAATGGTTTTGTTTTGGCAAAGAAGACACTCCAAGCAGGGTATTTTTGGATGACTATGGAAACAGATTGCATCCAGTATGTCCGAAGATGCAACCGTTTTCAGATACACGCAGACATGATAAAAGTACCTCCAAACGTGCTTACTGCAACAAGCTCACCATGGTCGTTCGCCGCTTGGGGAATGGATGTTATTGGACCAATCGAACCAGCCGCATCAAATGGGCATAGGTTCATCCTAGTGGCAATTAATTACTTTACCAAATGGGTTGAAGAAGCATCATACAAAGCAGTAACCAAGAAAGTTGTAACAGATTTCGTCCGTGATCGTATGGTTTGTCGGTTTTGAATTTCGGAATCAATCATCACTAACAATGGTTCCAATCTCAATAGCGACCTTATGAAGGCAATGTGTGATACTTTTAGAATCAAACATAAGAATTCTACAGCTTACAGACCACAGATGAATGGGGCTGTGGAAGCAGCCAATAAGAACATCAAGAAGATACTAAGGAAGATGATCGAAAGGCACAAGCAATGGCATGAGAAGTTGTTGTTCGCCTTATTGGGATATCGTACCGCAGTCCGCACATCAAGCGGGGCAACCCCTTACATGTTGGTTTATAGTACAGAGGCAGTCATCCCCTCCGAGGTAGAAATTCCCTCCTTGAGGGTCATACAAGAAGAAGACTTAGATGATGCAGAATAGGTCAAAAGTCGCTACAAGCAATTAGCCCTTATAGACGAAAAGAGAATGAATGCAGTTTTCCACGGTCAATTATATCTGAACAGAATGTCCAGAGCCTTCAACAAGAGAGTTAAGCCAAGGAAGTTCACACCAGGATAGCTGGTATTGAAGAAAATATTTCCGCGTCAAGATGAAGCCAAAGGGAAATTCTCTCCCAATTGGCAGGGTCCGTACATGGTTCACCGGGTTCTAACTGGAGGAGCCCTTATTCTCGCAAAAATGGACGAAGAAGTCTGGTCCAAGCCAATCAACTCAGAAGCCGTGAAACGATACTAAATTTGATTATATTTTTTTTCTTTCATGATGTAATTTGAACTACGCCTGACCTGATTCCCGTTTAAGAGGGGATACGTAGGCAGCCCTATGGGTTCGGTCATACTTTAAAAATTCTATTTTTCCCCGATATTGGAACTGGGGCAGAATTTTGAGGAGGACCCTCAAAATTTCGGAGCCGCTCCTCCTTCAGTTATTCAGCACGGCCGTCAGCAGCGCCCGCTCAGTAAACTGGGGCAGAATTTTAAGGAGGACCCTCAAAATTTCGGAACAAGCGAGGTTGCCGTGTCTTTGAACCACGTTGCAGTTGTTGGTTCATTCAAAATAAAATCATTTTTTAAATTTAAACTTACATTATACTAAATCATTCATAAATATCATTGACATCGTTGTCGTTTAGCAACGTCACCCCAATGATGCGTAACATCAAGGGCCAGGGGGATACGAACTAACCTTCCCCCTCTACGGAACTTACGATTTTTCTTTGAATGCAGGCACTCCAGGTCGCAAATTATTGAATTCATTCACACCCTCGTGCTCTTCAGAAGTGAGGAACAATCACACATTCACAAAGTTACTATCTACACCTAACATCCCCAGCAGCCACGATATCACAATCAGCCGTCAGCTAAGAAAAATTTCATTACTATTCACTCTTTGCATTATCTGCATTTTTTGCATAAGGCTACTTATCTGCCTTTCGAGACTAAGATCTGTCTCCATCTGCATTGCATAAGGCTACTTATCTGCCTTTCGAGACTAAGCTCTATCTCCATCTGCATTGCATAAGGCTATCTTCTGCCTTCCGATGTTAAGCACTACCTCCATCTTGCATAAGGCTATTCTTCTGCCTTTCGAGACTAAGCTCTACCTCTATCTGCATTGGATAAGGCTGCTTATCTGCCTTTCGAGACTAAGCTCTGTCTCCATCTGCATTTTTGAACAAGGCTATTTTCTGCCTTCCGAGGTTAAGCTCTACCTCCATCCTGCATAAGGATACTTATCTGCCTTTGGAGACTAAGCTCTGTCTCCATCTGCATTTTTGCATAAGGCTATTTTCTGCCTTCTGAGGTTAAGCTCTACCTTCATCCTGCATAAGGCTACTTATCTGCCTTCCGAGGTTAAGCACTACCTCCATCCTGCATAAGGCTACTTATCTGCCTTTCGAGACTAAGCTCTATCTCCATCTGCATTTTTGCATAAGGCTATTTTCTGCCTCCGAGGTCAAGCTCTACCTCCATTTTTCCCTATGTGTTTTAATACTCAAAATACTTTCAAATAGCATATGCATGCATATATAAGCATTCCTGGAAGTTTTGGTATTTTTACTTAATTTTTAAGATTTTTTAAATCAATTTACTGCCTATTTTAACAAGTTCAAGATCCAAAATTATTTCCAAATTATCACTTTTTTTGGGGAAATAATTATTTCACTCTCATATTTACAACAAAATATAATTAATATAAGTTTTACACATTTTTACAAATTTATTCGAAATTTCTAAAGCTTAATTGCATGGAATTGCCATTATAGCCTATTTTATAATTAACCACATTTTGTAATTATACAATTGTTCCTAATATTTTTAGATTATTTTTTTATATATTATTAATCAGTTCAATGTTTTTAATTTACTTTTAAATTGTTTTAAACTATTTTTATTAAATAAATAGGGGAAAATTGGCTGTTTAAAACTTGGCCCTATCTCTTTGCAATTTTAGCCTTAATTACACCCCAATTTCAACCACCTAATTGACGACCCAATTTTAATTTCAATCCGCCCCAAACCCGTTTGACTAACCCGTCCGCTTCCCACTTTAAATCTTGGCCGTTGATTGTTTTAATCAACGGTCCTCGTTCACACTTGCCTTTTTAATTCCGCCGAACCCCAACCCTAATTTAATTTTTCAAGAGTCGCCGCCCTTAAACTCTCTCATCTCTCAGACTCTCTCTAACACTCAAAACCCTAGCCGCCATTAACGTCCTCTTCGACCAAATCCACCGGCGTCCATGGGTTCCCAGGCTATGGACGGCCTGTATCCTCTTCCATTCACCCCCAAATAGTGGTTGTTTGAGGTTTTGAGGATCGATTTCAACAATGCCTATTCAGATCCTCCGCCGTTCTGAGTTCTTTTGGTTTCTCTGGCTCCATTCCAGCATGTTCGAGCTTTGAAAGGGCTAGCCGTGGTCCAGACTTGTTCAAGACCAGATCTTTCCAAGCCTTCTTGTTCCTAGGGTTTCTGAGAAACCCTAAAAAAGGGCTTATTCGAGGTTCTTTCTTCCTTTGTTTTATTAGATCTATGACAGATCTATGTTCTACTCGAGTTCTGGATACTTTTCCCTATTTTTATTAGTCTGCTCAATTTAGGGTTTTCAAAATCTTAAAAAATGACTTTTCTTCTTCTTCTTACTTTAGGCGAATCTATCTATTCATGTCATGTCTTATGTGTTTTTTCTTGATTTGCCGTTAATATGCATGTTTCCCTATCTTTGCTCTGTTATTGCTTCTACTGGTTTTTCTACAAGTATGCTTACATGTCTACCTCGCATGTTCTTTTACTATTTCTCCTACTGAGATTGTTTGCCTTTACTGTATTCGTTTGGGTTTCTGAACTTGTGTTTTTACTGCTTCCTAAGTTCTATGTCACCTTTCTTCTCTTCTGAACTTATTTGAGATCTAAACTTTCTCTTAAACTTGTTTTTACAATTTTTCACTCTACTGTTTCTGATTTGCTATGTGTATCTGTGTGCTTTCTCATGAAACTCTGAAAGAGTTCTCTTTGTTTTGTTATGAGGGCTTGCCTTCTCTTTTCTGTATCCTACTCGAGCTGAAACCCTATGTTTGGGATTTTTTGCAAGTTTTTGGTTCTAGGGTTCTACTCTAAAACCCTGGGCTCACTCGAACTCATGCCGAGTTTATAATTAAATTGGAATTCTTCTTCTTGTGATTTGAAACTTCCTATGCCTGTCATACTGGTATGCTTTATATGCAAGTGTTTTTCTTTCCAAATAATTCAGCCAACTCGTGATTGATCCCAATCTCTGTTTACTAAGGCTCGATTGATTTTTACTGATTTTACAATCAAACCTCTTCCCCCTTTTCTGACTAAGTTCATTCAATGATTTTTAAATTTCTGGCCGTTTGATTGATTTACTTTCCTTATTCTCTCAAAATCGTGTACCATGGGATCCTTGCCTTAAATAATCTCTTTGTACTTACCCCTTGTTTTATTGCTAGAAAGGTTTTAATTATTTTTTCTTTCCTTAATTACTCATGCCGTTTGAAATCAAATCCCTTAAACTAAGGAAGATCTTTATGTGACGGGCTGAAGTGTTATTTCCTTGTCTTTGTTTACTCGTTTTTACACTATAAAAGGATGCAACCTTTCAACACTGAACAACAGTTCTTCCTGCACATTCTGCATAACAACACACAACTCCCTCTGTTCCAAAATATACTTTTACTACTCTCTCTACTGCACTCTCTACTACTTTCTCTACTACTTTCTCTACTACTGTTATCTTTGAGCACCCTGCTCCCTTTTCTCCTTACTGTGGAAATACTCTGGAATTCCTCTGAACTCTCAAGTATTTGCTGAAGTTTTCTAAATTTGCTCCTGCTGACTCACTGGCTCTTTACCGCTTATCTACTATTGTTATTTTGCTGTTCTAAAAAAAGAAAATTGCAACTGGTATGTCTCCTCTAAGTTAAATAACAGCCTCTAACTATGTGTTTACTTCTCTCCTTCTGTCCTGCATTCTTCACTATGTCTGTTATGCTTCTCCCTTTATGTTTCTTCACCTTTAATCTATTATGCTCTCCTGCTGTCTTCATGTTTCTGTAAATGTTTTCCTATGTGACTCCCTGTTCCTTTTACCCCTTCATTTGTGTGAGTGCAGTTCTGAGTCATGGTAACATTCTATCATTACCATCCAGGTTCCTTGGAACCATGTTCGTTGGAACTAGGTTCCTTGGAACCTCTACTCAAATCCATTCCCATTCCCTCTTCCCTTTTATGTGCTGAGCCTTGACTCAAGTCTGGTGGTGTCCTAATCACCATCCAGGCCCAAGTTTGACTTCTAAAGTCTGCTCCTAATTGTTTGGCCCAAGCAGAGGGTCAGGGGTGTGCCAGTCTATGCCATGGCTGGGTATGACCACCCACTGCTATGGTTCCCTCTCTCTCACTTTGCACTCATTCCTAGTTTCTAAGTTCTACCCCTCTTTGGCAAGCCATGCTTTGGGACACATGAGCTCCCTCTAAACTTGGATGCTTAAGGGCTGGCAATTCCACACTGCAGTATTCTATTATAACAATTGTTATTCAGAGTGTAAGCATTGCCTGGAGCTCTTGAGGCTCCTTGGAACCTTGAAACACTTTGAATAAGAGAAGGCCTTGGAAATCTGGAGCACGGATTTGGTGAAACACGTGTTATTGGATATTAAGATTGAATTAGGCTTCTCGGATCTAACTGTAGGCTGTGATGTATTTTCTTGTTTACTTTTTTTCTTCTAGTTCTGTAATAATCTTGTAAAACAAGAACTCGGGGAATATTAGTGAAAGGGTGTGGGAGGGGTTTAGTTTACTTTAAAGCACAAAGGGGTAGATATCATGCCTATGGGTTAATATTTTTTAAGCACCTAGATACCATGCCTATAGGTTAATGATGTTATTCAATCACTTAGAAATCATGCCTATAAGTTCAATGCTTTAAACCACCTAGAGATCATGCCTATAGGTTTTTACCATCTCATAATTCAATCATTTAGATATCATGCTTATAGGTTTAATATTCAAGTCTGTATTGCAAATCGTTAGAAATCCTGCCTATAGGACCTAATATACATGTAACAAGTTGCATATAGAAATCATGCCTACAGGAAAAGCATAAATGCTAGGCAAGCTTTAGGGTAATCAAATACTCATTCCTTCACCGTTTAATAACGGCAAAAAGTCTTAAAATAAAGATATAGATATCATGCCTGTAGGAGTTCAAACTCTCCTAATGTGTGTAATAATCTGTAAATTAGCCTCAAACGCTTTTAGCAAAGTTTATCCAAACCTGATTGCTTTTGAAACTCGTTCAAGGTCTGCCTGTTTCAAAACTTTGGTAGATCTGTAATGTTCTTAAATTTTCCAAACTTGCATTTTCTTTTATTCTAAAACCAATACTTTAACCATCTGCCTGAATCTTAGTTTATTTCATGAAACTGCTATTTTAAAACAGTCTTTACTTTCTTACTTTTAAGGTCTCTTCACTTTTGAAACTCTTTTTAATAACGCTACTGTATTTCACTTCTAATTTCAGAGCCATTTCCGACTTCTGCAATTTTCAATCTGCTGTTTCACACTCTTCTGCATTAGGTTCTTAATCAATAACCTGTGTAAAATAACTCAATTTTTGACAATTGGATCCGGGTTGCCTAATGCAGACTTTTTATCCAACTCTATGTGTCAAACTAGTTTGCCCGCCGTTTAATTTTAATTTTAAGACCAAATCAGTATATGTAAGGCATGCTAGACTAAATGCTATGTGACTTACGGGGTTTTACATGAGCCTTTGTGTGTTTGTTTGTTCCTCATTACATGCTACCTGTTTTCGTTTGTCAAAATTAAACTCCATACATGCCTCTATCCCTTTCCTTTCCCTTTAGGATTAGAAGTCCTAATACCCCGGGACTGATAGGTTGGGACGGGTAATAGCATGCAATATGTAACGAGACTAATTACGTTTAAATACCTTAGCGGGGTGGGAATGGTAGAATATGGAAATGATAACTGGTGCGCTAATATCATATGCGACCCCTCTCCTGAGGAGTGTGTGTGGGGTATTGTACCGATGTGATCCATATTGTATTTAAACCTACGACCTCTTTCCCCTTTTCTTTATTTGTATAATGTTTTTTCTTAAATTTATGTTTTTTTCTTCCAATTAATCTTTCTCTTTTAAAATCATTTATGTCCTTTCCCTTCCTTTCCAAAAATTTTGAATGTTGTTTGTAACTATTGTATGCAAACTTTATGTGTTTCTTTCTACTCCTCTTAAAGTCACAATTAAGCATGGCCGGAAACCACACTAATGGATCTTGAAGGGTGCCTAACACCTTCCCCTCGAGATAATCTCAAGCCCTTACCCAAACTCTAATTTTCTTTCATAATCTTCT
Source organism: Nicotiana glauca (assembly GCA_026770625.1). Taxonomy (NCBI): domain Eukaryota; kingdom Viridiplantae; phylum Streptophyta; class Magnoliopsida; order Solanales; family Solanaceae; genus Nicotiana; species Nicotiana glauca. The sequence goes on from MU727616.1 coordinate 207,033, forward strand.
TCTCTTCTTTTAAAGTGTCCTAATAAACTATAATCATTAGGTGGCGAATCTCCAAAATCCATAACCCGAATTCCCCGAAAGGGGATAAAAGAGTCATTCCACCCATAATGTCGAAACCCACTTTTTGCCCTTAGAAAAATGGGGGGCGTCGACATGTACCACACTGGGATTAGAGTTAATCCTTAGGTTTACATGAGTTTTGTAAATGCTGTTTTGGCTTAGTGATTTTAGTGGATGTTTGGGAAAATCCTACCGAGTAGTAGGTCGTGGTTTTTTCACCTTTTGAGCCAGGTGTTTTTCACGTAAAAATCTCTGTGTTCTTTATTTTCTGTACTTTTAATTTCGCAAAAGTAGTAGTTAGAACACCTTGAAGAACTTGGTTCTTCTAGATCGAAAATTGGGTTCCACAGAAATCACCCCCCTCTTGTGTGGTATTGACGTTTATAACATCAAGTGGTATCAGAGCAGGTTATCCTTGAAGAGGCTAACACCTTAGGAAAAGATCAATATGAGTGCACCAGCAATGCACTGCTATGCTTCCACTTTTCAATAGATAGTACTATTATTGGTGGAAGAACAGGATGAGGGATCACATCATAGAAGAATACTATAAACTCTGGGACATAGACATTAATGGTCCTTTAGCAACGACAAAGAAGAATGAGGAAGGAGTGGATGTGCCAAAGACAAGGGCTGACTACACTGCTGAAGACCTGAAGAAGTGGGAGAAAAATGCTAAGGCCAAGAAATGGCTTGTATGTGGAATAGGCCTAGATGAGTGCATTAGGATCCAAAGCTATACTACTGCTAAGGAGATATGGGACACTTTGCAAGTGTCTCATGAAGAAACACCTCAAGTGAAAAGATCCAGAGGAAAATTGCTGTAATCTCCATATGAGAACTTTAGTATGAAGGAAGGAGAAACTATATAAGAGATGTATACTAGGTTCACGACAGTGAAAAATGAACTTAAGTCTCTTGGAAGAGTTATTCTTGAAGAAGACAAGGTTGAGAAAATTCTGACAAGGGTTCTGCCGGTCTCATGGGAAAGCAAAATCACTGCCATTCAGGAATGCAAGAATATTTCTACTCTCAGACTGGATGAACTAATTGGAAATCTTACTACTTATGAATTGAGAAGGAAAACAATGAAGATGGATACACCCAAGAAGGTGCAAAGCCTAGCTTTCAGAATTGCTGAAGGTTCAGATCTGGAAGACGACGAGATGGCAATGATCACCAGAGATTACAAAAAGTACCTGATGAGAGGAAATGGTTCTTCAAGAGGTACAAACTTCAATAAGTCAAGAGCTCCTGAGAAACAGACCAATGAGGGTTGCTACTAGTGTGGTAAGGCTGATCACATGATCAAGAACTGCCCTTAATAGGAAATTGAGTGGAAGAAATAAAGGGCTGAACGAAGGAACAGAAAGAAGGAATAGGTTCAACCAAAAATGAACAAAGGTTCAACCAAGGCCATGGTTTCTACTTAGGGAGAAACCACAGATGATGACTCAAAAGATAAAACTGAAGAAGAGCAATCACTGATGGCCATTGGAGAATCAAATGATGAACAAGAGGTAAGTATTCTTCATCTCAAAGACAATATCAAATTTTTTTCTAAAGAAAGGTTGGCTGAGCTGTTACTAGACTTCATTGAGGAGTCTGAGATAATAAACAATAAAAAGGAAGTTCTGTCTAGGGAATGTGTGATCCTAAAAGTAAAATGCAAAAGTCTAAAATCTAGGGCTAATGAAAGTGATAACACAAATGCTGAGTTGAAGAACCAGGTTCTTGAACTTGATAACAGTGTCCTAGAACTTAGATCTGAAAACTAAAAACCAAAATTAGAAACAGGAAAGAAGAAAGTTGATCACACTTATCTCATTCTAGAAGAAAATTTGGAAAAAATGAAAGATGAATTGTATAATAAAGATAAATTCATCAAATTTCTAAAAGAAGATCTAGGAAAGGTGAAACATGAACTAGACAGAACTTACAAGTGGAGCAAGGCTTCTGATGCATTCTCTTGGCTGCAACAGCATCACAGTAGCAACAAAATAGGACTTGGCTATGGGATTCAAGCTCCAAAATGGGACCCTAAAAGCAAGTAACTCACACTTCCTGAAAATAAAATATGCACACATTGTGGCAAGACTAGCCATTACAAAAATGAATGTAATGCAAAAGAAAAGGCCAGTCAAAAGAATAAAGCCTTAGTTCAAGAGAAAAGTAAGTTGCCTAGGTGGGCAAGAAGGTGTTTGATTCATACTTTTGCCTATGGAAAGGGACCCAAAAGTTTGGGTTCCTAAGACTAACCCCTGATTTCCTTTTGCAGGTCCAAGTCAAAAGGAGGAGCCAAATATGGTATATGGATAGTGGCTACTCATAATATATGACTAGGAACAAGGACCAGTTCCTTTCACTTGAGGACTTAAAAGGAGGTAATGTCTCCTTTTGAAATGGAAAGAAATGTGAGATCATTGGGGTTAGAAAGGTAGGCAAGACAGATTCTCATTCCATAGAGAATGTGTACCTGATAGATGGCTTAAAATATAGCCTAATAAGTGTGTCACAATGCTTTGTGATTAACCTTACCACTGACAAGATTGTTTTGCAGGGAAAATGAGTTAGCAATATTTACATTGTAGATTTGTCTACTCTCTCAAAAAATGAACTCACTTGCTTAAGTGTGTTGGTTAATAATCCCCTCCTATGGCACAAAATACTTGGTCATGCAAGTCTAAATCAGCTTAACAAATTAGTCTCTAAAGACTTGGTGATAGGGTTACCTAATACCAAGTTCAAAGAAGACAAATTTTGTGAGGCACGTGCAAGGGGGAAGCAGGTAAGATCATCCTTCAAAAGCAAGAAAATGGTATGTACAACTAAGTCGTTGGAACTGGTCCATATGGATCCATGTGGTCCTATGAGAACCATGAGCAGAGGTGGAAAGAAATATGTAATGGTGAGTGTTGATGATTATTCTAGATTTACCTGGGTTCTATTTCTAACCTCTAAAGATGAAGCATTTGACATGTTCATTGCATTTGTTAGAAAAACTCAGAATCAATTAGGAAATCAATTTGCATCCATTAGGTCTGATCATGGAACTGAATTTGAAAATTCCAAGTTTGTTGAATTCTATGATGAAAATGGAATAGATAATAATTTGTCTTCCCCTAAGACCCCTCAACAAAATTGAGTAGTTGAAAGGAAGAATAGAGCACTTGAGGACATGGTTATAACCATGCAGCTTTCTAGTAAATTGCCCCACAGCTTCTGGGCAGAGGCTGTAAACACTGCATGTTGCATAATCAATAGATGCATGACCGGACTTCTGGTAGAGAAGACTCCCTATGAATTAATTAAAGGGAGAAAACTAAACATATCCCATCTTAGGGCATTTGGTTGCAAGTGCTATGGAAAAGACTCCCTAGGTAAGTTTGATCCCAGAAGTGATGAGGGAGTGTTCTTGGGATATTCTTCACATAGAAAAACATATAAAGTGTTTAATACAACAACTCTATGTGTTGAAGAAAGTGTACATGTAGTATTTGATGAAACTAACATTCTTTTTATGAGACAGGAACATGAATATGAAGCCATTGGATTGGTAAAGGAATTGAATAAATCTCCAGCACAAGTCAAAGTGGCATCAAAAGAAGGAAAATGTGATGGATTAGGTCCTTCTATTAAGGGCAACCTGACAGGGGGGAACTAATCAAGGAGAAATTGAATCAAACCCCCAAGAGAAACCTGTTGATGAACATGTTCCTCAACAACAGAATATGGGAGAGACATCTAGCAGAAACCAGTTGGTTGTGAAACCTCACAAGTATCAAATTTCTCATCCCATTGAAAACATTATCACTAATCCAACATCTGGAGTCAAAACTAGATCACAACTGAAGAATTTGTGTGCTTTTGATGCTTTCCTATCTCTTATTGAACCTAAAAATGTTGTTTAAGCTTTGCAGGATGCAGATTGGATGAATGCAATGCAGGATGAACTCAACCAATTTGAAAGAAGTCAATTTTGGCATTTAGTTCCAAGACCCAAGGACAGATAAGTCATTGGCACAAAATGGGCCTTCAGGAACAGACTTGATGAAGATGGAACAGTTACAAGAAACAAGGAAAGGCTGGTAGTTCAAGGCTACATCCAAAAGGAGGGCATTGGCTATGATGAGCCATTTTCTCCAGTTGCAAGACTAAAGGCAATCAGACTCCTCATAGCCTTTGCAGCACACATGGAATTCACTCTCCATCAGACGGATGTCAAAAGTGCCTTCCTGAATGGCTACCTAAAGAAGAAGTGTTTGTGAAACAACCCCCAAGGTTTGAAAGCAAGGAATGTGCTGAGCATGTGTACAAGTTAGACAAGGCACTATATGGGCTCAAGCAGGCCCCTAGAGCTTTGTATAAACGGCTATCTAAATTCCTACTAGAGCATGGTTACAAAAGCGGTAAAATTGACCATACCATGTTCTTAAGGGAAAAAGGTAAAGACCTTCTTGTTGTGCAAATATATGTTGATGACTTAATATTTGGGGCCACTACTGATTGGTTGAGTAAGGACTTTGCAAAACTAATGGGGAGTGAGTTTGAAATGAGCATGATGGATGAGCTTAACTTCTTCTTAGGTTTGCAGATCAAACAACATCAAAATGGAACCATGATCCATCAGTAGAAGTATACAAAATAACTAATCAAAAAGTTTAAAATGGAGGATTCTAAAGAAATAGATACACCTATTGCAATAGCCACTAAATTAGATGTTGATAAACTTGGTTCATCAGTTGATTAAAAGTTGTATAGGGGTATGATTGGTTCACTCTTGTATCTTACTACCAGCAGACCTGACATTGTTTTTAGTGTAGGGCTTTGTGCTCATTTTCAGGAAAATCCAAAAGAGCCTCACTTTAGTGCTGTCTAGAGGATAATAAGATCTCTGAAAGGCACCACTGATCTATGTCTTTGGTATCCCAAAGGTAGTAATTTCAATCTAGTAGAATATTCTAATGCTGATTATGCAGGTTTCCTAGTGGATAGGAAGAGCACCTCAGGTATGGCACACCTCCTTGGTTCATGTCTTCTTATTTACTGCTGAAGCTGAGTATGTTGTTGCTGCTTCTTTTTGTGCTCAATTGCTATGGATTAAACAATAGCTGGTAGATTTTTGAATTGAAGTGAGATGTATTCCAATATTCTGTGATAACACTAGTGCTATAAGGATGACAAAGTACCCTATTCATCATAAAAGGACCAAGCACATAGATGTTATACACCACTTCTTAAGAGATAACTATGAGATATGATTGATTTCAATAGAATTTCGTAATACTGATAAACAAATAGCTGACATCTTCACTAAAGCATGAGTAGAGAAAACTTTGATAGGAACAGGTTTGAATTAGGGATGATTAAGATTACCTAAAAGGACCAGTTCAGAATGCACAATGAAAAAAAAATTATTTTCTTTTGGTTAGAATTTCTCACTTTGTGTAAATATCTAGATAAAGTATTATTCAGTTTCATACTTTAATTAGTATACTCCTATGATATGTGTATATATGACTCAGTGATCTCTTACAAAGATTTTTCTATTATGACATTTGAGGCATGTTAAAGAGAGTTCTACTTGAAGAACCTGGTTTATCAGTATATGCTCATGAGAAAGTTCAGGTATGTTTTATATACTTTGCGAAACTAGAAAGATTAATTTTCCAATCATAAGCAGAAGTCCTAGTTTCATCAAACTCCCAGAAATTCTATCCGTTGAGCATTGAACCAGTTCCGTTCTCCTAGAATTCTAAAAACATGATTTTTGCCTAAAATCTATCGATGCCTAATAATCACTAAAGAGACCGGAATTCTACTTTGGTTAGACTCCTAATTGACTCCCTAAAAATCTGTCATTACATCAATTAATTCTAATCACCTTAAATACTCACCACACCCTTCTTCATTATTTCATAACTGTCAAAAACCCCTCTCCACTTCTGATCATCTCTTTTCTCTCCAAAATTCCCAAATCTTTGCCAGAAATAATTCACCATGACTAACCCCCAAGATAATCCAGGCTCTCCCCCACCAGTATCCCCTTCCAATACATATTCATCTACTGCTCCTAGTGTTTTCCCAAAACATAGGTTTCGTAGAGAGAAAATATTGGCTCAAAAAACTGTGGCTTTTGGGTCTCTAAGAAAAGCCATAAATGAGAAATGAAGGGCTAGCTAGAAGAAGGAAAGTCCTACTCGAGAATCTGACTCTAGCTCTGAGTCTGAAGCCTTTATTTCTGCTAGCGAAGGTGAAGAAAATGGGTCTTCTGACACTGACAAAAATCAAGAAACCCCTGGTGAGGAAAATACTTGCTTGGTATTTTCTTATATGATTGAAAATATAGATAATAGGTTTGTTTTGGTTGGTTCTGTGAAAGATATAACGGTGGCTGAGTCAAGTAAGATGGGTGGTAAAAAGAAAGAAAATGTTCTTGCTATTTGTAGAGGTGTTGAAGAGAGTGGCAACAAGTCAGGGGGAAGTGGTTCTGGGGAGGCTGCTGAAGGGCTTGTTCATCTGAGACAGCAACAAGATGAACTTGGTTAATCTATTGCGGAAACCCTAGCTAACATTTTGAAAAAGGTTGGAGCCCGTTACGATCTAAAGAAGAGCAAAGCTTTCTCACAAAAGGCACCAACTGCTTCCAAGCCAACAAAGAAAAGCAAAGTGTCATCTCCAAAGCCTACTGTCCCCTCAGTACCAAATGGAAGAGCTACTAGAAGCAGGATCAAACAAAGTAAAGCAGAGTTACAGAAAGCTCTGGAAGAAAGCAGGAAAAAGAAGAAGGAGAAGGGAAAAGTAAAGGTTGTGGAAAGTTCTGAGGCTGTAGAAGAAGAAGAGGAGGAATCTGAGAAGAAGCACCATAGGATTGCCATCTTTTGCAGAAGAAAGATTTTGAAAGGAAAATTGTTGAAAGAACTGGATGAGACAGGAATGAGAAGACTGGTGGATGCCCTAGCTGCACAAGGGTAGAAGGAAATGGTCCTTGAAATGGATGGGAAGCCGACCAGTAAGGAGTTGATTAAGTTTTTGGCCAATGCCGCCGTGAAGAATGGGGTTGTCACCAGCATGGTGAAAGGAGTAAAGGTGCAATTTGATGCACCCAAATTGGGTGAGATTCTGGACATACCCGATATGGGATATGATGATTATACTAGGTAGAGGTAGCCTTGTTTGGATTCTCTCCCTACTGCTCTCCAAATCACCAGAAATTTTTGTGATACTGCAACTTGATGAAGATGTGCCAGAAGCCAGGTTTGTGCAGAAAAGTGAGATGAGAGCTGAGCACAAGGTCCTGTTTGATTTTGTTAACAAGTGCCTGCTGCCCAGACAGGAGAGAAGGCATACTGCCAATGACATGGACCTGGTTTTTATAGAGTGCCTTGAGAGAGGAATGCAGATAAATTGGCCCGGTTTCATTGTCAAACTACTAGATAGGGTCATCAATGGCTCTAAGGCTCATGCCACTTCATATGGGTTTCTATTGACTACTGTTCTGGAAAGGCTGAATGTGCCTTTGAAGAAATGGGAGATGGCATCAAGCAAGGAACACTTTGGTGTCAAGACTCTTATGGCTTGTGAATCTCCAGTAAATGCCACCCCAGTTGAAACTGGTTCATCTTTGAAGACTCCTGTGAACAGCAAAGTTAGGGCTTTAGTTCAAGAATATGGAACTAAGCATGCTGAAATTGCTAGGCTACAGGCTCGTGTTGCTAAATTGGAAACTGAGAGAGATGGACTTAGAGCTGAGTTAGCAACGATAAAGGCGAAGAGTGATGGAATGCTTCTAAATATGCTCAACTTTATCTAAATCCAGCCCTCTAGTTCCTCCAAGCTTTGGGATGTCCACTTCTTGTCTTCTGTACCCATCTAGCACCCCCAGTTACACAGATTCAGGACTTTTTCTGTTTTTGTTGCTTATGTTTGGAAGTTTTTCTTTATTTTTGTGGTTTGTTGGTGAAAACATATCCTTATCAATTAAAATTGATTTTCTCTTGTTCTATGAAGATTCTAATCTTAATAATTAATTTTTTTGTTGGTTATTGATTAATTGAACCATGTTTTCACTCTCAGTTGCCCCAGTGGCCATGAGTAATTATATAAATTCACAATATGTATGCAACTTTTCGATGATCCAAAAGGGGGAAGAGATATTGTGCTTTACTCTTTATTCTGAACAATGTGATATTTATAACCTAATTTAACCTGGTCCTTGATGATAAGTTCAAATTCTAAGTTAAAGTGTTGATGGTTAAGCTGAGTTCCTTCAGGTTCTTTGACCAGTAAAAGCACAGAGCTTGTCATCATCAAAAGGGGGAATTGGTTGGCCCAAGTTTAGGTGATGTTTTGAAGAATGACAAATGGACTCAAATATGGACCAGGTCCATCATATGTGACACAATGTTTATCAACCTATACATGTGAGATGCACGTGAAGAAGATAAGTCTGAAGGATCAAGCAGCAATATCTTCTGAACTGATCGAAAAGGTTGCATATTGGATGAGGAGAGGAAGTCTCCTTATAGGAAGAGGACACAATCCAGATAAAGGATAGGGTTGTTGTTTATATTGTTCAAGGACTCAACTTCGATGGAAGATCAGCAATTGAGTCTCGGTTAAACTTTAATTACTAACTCATTAAATAACTGTGATTGTTCTCTTTTATAGGTATTACACATACGCAGAAGTTAAACTAAATTGAGAGCAAAAAAGCAAGGCAATTTTGCAAGAAATTTATGTGAGATTTAAGTGTGCACTCCTGAAGCTACTTGAATGAGAAGAACCAGTTCCATTGTGTTTATTCTTATTTTAGTTCAATTGTAGTATGTGGCTTAAAGTTGTACCTTTCCATCTTTCATAAAATCAATTCTATTAGGCACTTTGAGTATTCAAGTTAAAGTTAACTTGAATGTGTCGCAACAGTTGAGGCTGTGTGCCATACTGGGATTAGAGTTAATCTTTAGGTTTGCGAGAGTTTTGTAAATGCTATTTTGGGTCAGTGCTTTTAGTGGATTGGGAAAATCCTACTGAGTAGTAGGTCATATTTTTTTTTACCTTTTGAGCCAGGTGTTTTCCACATAAAAATTTTTGTGCTCTTCATTTTCTGTACTTTTAATTTCGCTACAGTAGTAGTTAGAATACCTAGAAGAACCTAGTTCTTCTAGGTGAAAAATTGGGTACCACATAAATCATCGCAACCTCTTGTGTGGTATTGACATTTAGAACATCACTCTTAAATAAATAAAAAGATTTTATGAAGCTCAAAAAGGTTTTGAATTAGAATGTGACAAAAATGTGTTCAAAAGAAAATAACCCAGAGTCGTCACCTGACATTAGTTTCGGTGTGGCAGGTCATTATTTTTAAAATAATTTTTCTTTTAAAATACTTTGGACTCCGAACTAGGTCTGCACCAAAGATTCGGGTAAGGGGGTTGATTTAACTCAGGGAGAAAGTGTTAGGCACTCCATTAGTACTGTAACTAGTACGGTTGCATACTTGATCTAGCCAGCTTTTAAAATATTCGAATTGAGGTAATAAACTCAAAAATGAGAAAATTAACACGTAAAAGGTTCGAGGTCGTCCCCACCTAATAAAGAAAAATAAAACAGGAATAAAACACTACAAGTTCTACTTTTGTCCTCCAATTATAGAATACTACGGGACATTCTCCGGAATAAAATATATACAAATCCTTCGGGGTATTCCTCGGATGAAATTAACTAAAGGAACGACATCTCTCCTCAAAACTAACAAAAATCCTAAAATTTGTCTACCCGGGTGATCGGCCTAAGCATGTTCCTAGCAAAGAAGTAATGTAACAAAAGTAATGAAGCATTAAAAGTTTAAATTTTCTTAACCAACTTTGTACTCCGCATCAAACAATTCCATACACACACACATTATTAGAAAATTAAAGGAAAATAATAGAAAAACACGGACATGCATAAGTAATTTATATCAAAATAATGGTACAAGCAACTTAAACTTGATATTGGCCCATCATGAATTTCATACTCTAAGATGGTTTCTATGGATCTGGGATGGCGAGAAGGAATTAAAAAGAAGGAAAAATGATAAAAGAAATATGATAAAACTAACTATGGGATTTTCATATCAACTACACCAAAATGGAAGTTATCACTAACATTACTGGATTTGCTATTGTTAGACGTTAATTCATATGAACATCTAACCTCAAGACCATTTTTTAATAAAAGGTTCTATTCTTGTAGGGATGCCTTTTTCCATTTAACAGAGTGCTTTAAATTTGTTGAGACAATAATGAAAAGACAAAACAACTAAATATTCTAAATCCTAAATGGATCGTCAGGTAAGTAAACAGAAAATCACGTCTCACTAGAAATAAACACTGGGACCAGATTGCAATATTAATAGACTCGGATAAACTCAAAGGATCAATAACATGCTTAATATTACATAACAACACATGGAGAAGAATTAACTTAAAATAAGAGAAAGATAAGAGTATAGACCTCTGATGCGAGTCTTCTTTTAATAAACAAGAGAAAAATTCCAGCAGATACAATTGAATCCGATGCCACAAACTTGACTGAGAATGCTCAAAATCTGCAACAGAAACCACGAACTTTCGACAGAACAGCAAATCGGACCACTAGATAACTCGAACTCAATCCTCAGACAGCAGGAATTCCTAATTTGGTCTCTAGTGTTATGCATAAGAATAACTCATGACCATAGGATAGAATCAGATAAGTGGCCAAGATTGTTCCCTTTATTTCTATGTGTGTGTGATGTGTGGTGCCGTCGATTATTTTAGGGTGTGCCGATGAGGTTTTATTATCTTCCTCTGTCCTAGTCAAGGAGATGATCAATTAAAGGGGAGGATATCTTAGGTCTTGGGGTTAGAGTAGTGGGTCAATTGGGCCAAGAAGATTGGGCTTGGTGAATTGGATTATAAATTTGGCTTTTAATTCTATAATTCTTGCAACTTGGATAAAAATATTTTTTTAAATAATACTATAAAATTGCAAAATTAATGCTAATTAACTAAAATAACTATATTATGACATGAAACTATTTTTAACATTTTCAAGGATTATACTAATCATAAAAATAGGTAAAAAATGATATTTTTCTAAAAATACCTAATACCTTAATATAATAGAGAAAAATAAAATTATTTTGTATTTATCAATTTTGTGATAAAAATAAAGTAAAAGAGTCAAAAATAATTAAAATAACCATATTAATCCTAAACTAAATATTTAATCGCTAAAAATGTATAAAATCTCGGGGAGGGTCAAAAATCATATGTCTACAATACGTATTCGATGTTGTTAGAATGCTTAGGTAATAATTAAGGGGAGGGTAATCTGGTAGTAAATGATATGATGACATGGGCGCTAATGCTATTTGTAGCACCCCAATTTGGGGACGATTACCAAGTACTACACAGAAGCGATCCTATAGGTTAAAAAACCTAGGACCCCTTTACTCTTTGTTTTTAAAGTAATGTATGGTTGTTTATTTGCTTATAAGACTAATTCGTTTAAGTTGAGTTTGGTCGGGACCCACCGTTGTGGACCTAGAGGGATGCCTAACACCTTCCCCTCAAGGTAATTTCGAGCCTCTACTCAATTTCTGGTAACATAAACTAGTACACGAGTTATTTATTCTAGGTGCGACTCTTAACCAGTTAGGTGGCGACTCTTCAAATCTCATACCCAATTCCCAAAAGGAAATGAGTTATCCCAAAGTGTCAAAACCCAGTATCCACGAGGAAAAAGGGGGCGCGACAGTATGGCGACTCTGCTGGGGATATTTTAGGCTCTTACCATAACAAACTTGTTTTTGTGAATTAGTCTCAAGCATGCTTTATTCTATTAACACATGTGCACCCTTCCCCTTTTCCCCTTATCTGGATTCAATTGCCTATTTTCAAGTATCCCATCTTTCAATTATTAAATACTGCATTTATCATTTTCAACGTGCAAATATATGACAACGTGATATTTATTGCTTCATAAATCATGGTCAACATCATATTCCACTCGTGCTAATCAATCCTATAGCAATGCTTCATGAGTGTTTTCACCCTTCCTATATATCACCCTTTAAATTTGGAAAGGCGTATTTGCGTTAAAACTAGTCGATCAGCGGTGCAGCTGACGGTTCTGTGCCTTTCCCCCTAAAGTGGTCCATTTGAGGGTAGCAGTTTAAATCTCTCTAGAAACCTTACTATGATTAATTGTACATGCATCATGGTCAAACCTAGCCGAGTTAGTGTGTTGTCCACATAATAACACTTTATGATAATCCTCGTCCAAAAGTCCATTGGGTTATCCATAATCCTAATGGACGCAAACACGATGTCCATTAATTTTAGAGAAATAAGTGCCAATAGGCTAATCATTGCTGTATAAATAGCCAAATATAGAGAGGGAAAGGGCCTAACCATATTTGATTTTGAAGAAATGAGATACGAAGTCTCCAGGTTCGGCATGGTCCGTAACATACCGCAATTGTTGCTATATTGGTGAGAGGATCTTTCGTCAAGTGATAAGAATCATGTGAAAAGAGTCTTGGGATATTTGCCTTCTTTAATGAACCTTCAGCCAAATGACATTTAGCATGGGCATACTTACTGTTGAACGTGTGCGAACTGGGGGATCTGATCGACAAGAGCATCCAGCCAAAAGAAGGTCCTTCGGGGACAAAGTAGAATAGGTTTATTTGCTTTTTCAAATGTAATAAGGCCAAGTTCCATTAGTGACTTATCTTATTCAGTGGGTTTTGGGTTCATCTATTTATACATTAATAAAATGAGGCAATTATTGGTACTAAAGTTATCCAAATCAACATGTCGCTAGGCCTGCCTCTAGCACAATGAGTCTCCCACACTAGAACATGAATTTACATTCCTGCAATATGTGTTTAAATACTACAAATATTTCTGAATTCTTCCTGACTTGTTTCCTTTTATTTTTCTTTATTTTTTATTATTCCCATCCCCTAAGGTTGGTTCTCACATACTGGAATCATAAGCATACTACACCAGATCTAGAGGACCTCAACCCCCTAATCCTCCAAGTAAAATATGAAAAGTTGAGGAAAAGCTAAGATAGATGACCTGAGTGGTATTCAGACGGTCGGAGCACTATGGACTAGAATGATTTGGTCCTACGATTAGAGTAGAAAATACTGGAGTTACAAGGAGAACTTGAGCAGGTTCTCAACTTGGAAAACCTCTCCCTTACCCTAAACATCCCAGATATTAACCAACAAAATGTTCATAATCCAGCACCTCCTCAAAATACGCCAAACCAACATCCACAAAATTCTCCCGCACCCCATCAATATATAACTCCACCTCAAAATACCAATCCTCTACCGGTACCAACTCCTCCACAACACCATCATCAACCAAACTAGTACCCACAAACCACTACATATCACGCTCTTTAGAACATACCACAACCTGTCCCCGATACTCAAAACTCGACCAATGATCACCACTATATCCAAATCCCTGGTCCCCACCAAAACAACCCCATATATGTGGAAACCATACCTCACTACACTCAACCAATCTCTTACACACCAAAATCCATTGAGAAGGACCTACTCATGAAGAACATGATCGAGGAGCTCAAGAAATTGACATGTTAAGTTCAGGATGTTGAAGGAGGATAAGGGATAGAAGGTCTGAACTACGAGGATTTATGCATAAAACCAGATGTGGAACTGCCCGAGGGTTACAAACATCCCAAGTTTGAGATGTTTGACTGAACGGGTTATCGCAAGGCTCATTTGAGGACTTATTGTGACAAGCTCGTGGGGGTCAAAAAAGATGAAAGGATTCGAATGAAGCTCTTTATGATAAGTCTTACTGGAGATGCCCTATCCTAGTACATAAGCCAGAACCCTAAGAAGTGGGCTAGTTGGGTGAGCATGGCATCCGAATTTATGGATCTGTTTAGGTTTAATATAGAGAATGCACCAGATGTCTTATATATCTAGAACTTAAAGAAGAAGCCAACTGAGACATTATGTTCGTATACTACTCGGTGGAGGTTGGAAGCAGCCAAGGTCAGACCATCATTAGACAACGAAAAAATGAATAAGTTTTTTGTCAAGGCACATTACCCACAATATTATAAAAGTCTAATGGTCATTGAGAATCACAAGTTCTCCGATATAATCAAACTTGGACAATGATTGAAGAGGGAATCAAAAGCGAGATGGTGAGAAATTTTGAGGCATTACAGCCCAGGAACAAAGCATTACAATCAGGGGGCATATCAAAGAAGAAAGAAGTAGGGGCAGTAATGGTAGCCCAAGGTCCAAAATCTCCACTCACATACCAAATAAATCCACCTACATGCCAACCCTCACCTCTTAGATATTCCCAACCGGCCACTGCCTATCACACTTATAACACTCAGCAGCCTACTATCATTCACCTTCAACTCGTACAAATTACCAAAAACCCCGAACTAACTCTAATCGTAAACCACCCAGACTATATACCGCCATTTCTGAACCCATCGACTAGCTGTACGAAAGATTAAAAATTGTTGGCTATGTTACCCATATTCCCATTGTGGCAATGGAGAATTCATCTTAATAGGTCAACACGAACAAAGCATGTGCATAATATTCCGACATGAAGTGTCACACCACTGGCGTGTGCCGAACATTGAAAGATAAGATCTAGAAATTGATTGATAACAAGGTCATACAGGCGAAGGAAGCTGCACCTAACGTATACAACAATCCTCTTCCAGATCATAGGAGTGATAGGGTACATGTGATAGAGACAGATGAATAATGGGATCCCGAGGGGTCAATCAGGCTTATTCGAGAAGGAGATAACTTGAAACCTACAGTCACTCACCCCTATTATGGTACAAATACAGCCGTCAGTCAAAGTTGAGGTAACTACATCAGTTTTATTTAAGGTAGAGGTACCACCACCTGTAGCCATACCTATTCCATTTGAGGTAGAATTGGCCACACCTTTCACAGTGACTGTAGCAACTACACCTACTTTCAAGTCCAACGCCATACCGTGGGATTATGCTGCTGAAGCTAGGTAAAAGGGAAATCTAAAGATGGAAGAATCTGATGTTGTACAAGGAATGACCAAAACTAGAAGGATATATAAACCCCAAAATATAGGGAAGATCAAGCAAGGAGGCTGCAACAAACTAGAATGTCATTAAAACTAGACCGAATGATCTATAGAGGAAAGTATAGACGAGGGAATATTCTATCGTCGATCAGTAAAACAAAAACCCCACCAGATATCCATCCTGTCACTATTGAAGAATTCATAGGCTCACAAGAAAGCTTTTATGAAGGTGTTGAATGAAGCTTATGTGCCCAACAATATCCAGTGGAGAAATGGCCAAGATAGTAAGGCAAGTACTAGAGAATTACAAGATCACCTTCCACGAGGATGAACTATCTCCTGAAGGGTTAAGTCATAACAGGGCACTACATATCATGGTATAGTTTGAAGAAAATCATTGTCGATATTTGTCAATTGAATACTCTGAAAAGATTGGGAAAAGATTTCTACGAGATACAGGCAGGGTGTACGAACATGAAAGCCTATGATGGGTCTCAAAGGGCCACGATTGGGGAGAATAACCTTTGTCTGCAGATGGGATCAACTTGGTTCGATGTTGAGTTTCAAGTACTAGGCATATCAGCTACATACAATCTTCTATTGGGAAGACCCTAGATACATGCTGCTGGGGCCGTAGCTTCCATGCTACACCAGGCCGTGAAGTTCGAATGGAATCATCGGAGGTAATCATGTACGAAGATTGAACTAACCCCATTTACGCCAGTCAAACTATATCGGTTATCAAACGTAGAAGAAGGCTGGGTGGAGTAACTTATCACTACGTTGAGCATGTCAACGTGATTCAGAAGGACAAGTGGTTGAGTAACAAAATAGAAAGCAAACTAGAATGGTCTGGATATGAACCTGGCAAAGGGGTGGGGAAGAAACTCCAGGGCATTATTAAACCGATACAGCTAAAACATCATGGAATAACTTTCGGGCTCGAGTATTAGTATGTATGGAAAGAATATGGTGATTGGTCGCCTTCATGACGTGGTTCTTATTACCCTCTCGAGCAGCCGATAGTACACTTAAGTCAGACCTTTTACTAGGACGATACGATATAGGGATCTGTAGAGGAAGAAGGTTTGGCTAGGTTGAAAAACCTATTCCTAGAAGACGAGGATATGGATTATAGTGCGATAATTGAGGAGGAGGAGGAGTAAGAAGGCCTCACTATTCAAACTGTTGAGAAGGGAGCTGTTCTCAGAAATTGGACTGCGACACCATCCCGAGCCTGCCGAGTTCCTAAGTAGCTTAGCAATTAGCCTAACTTATTTTAATAGCCATGCTCGGCATTTAAGATATTTTTAGTGATTTTGTTTTAAATATGCATTTTGTTTTGAAATAATCGCTCGAACCATCGAGCCATACATGTTTTGGGTATTTTCAAATTTAATTAATGCATTGCTATTTATTAGTCAATATTATGTTCAACACTTTTTTTCTACAGCGGTATTATTACATTTCCTAATGAACCGATGACTATGGCATATAATAAAACAACGCAATATATGGATAGTGACTCAAAAGAAGAGGATGAAATACCTAAGGAAGTTATTACAGAAGTTGAGAACTCTGAGAATAAACCTAAGTCCAATATGGACGAGACTAAAGCAATCAATTTTGGAGATCCCGAAACCGTAAAAGAGACTTGCATAAGCATTCACTTATCACCGTTAGAGAAGGAAGAGTACATTCATTTCCTAAGGCAATATAAGGACATCTTTGTATATTCATATGATGGCATGACCGGTCTGAGCACATCCATAGTGGCTCACTAGTTGCGTACCAATCCAATATTTTGCCAGTGAAGCAGAAACTTAGATTATTCAAATAGGATATGAGCCTAAAACTCAAAAAGGAGGTCACTAAGAAGGTCAAAGCCAAAGTCCTCAAGGTAGTTGAATACCCAACCTGGTTATCCAACATTTTACCAGTTCCAAAGAAAGATGGGAAAGTCAGAGTGTGTGTTGACTATCGGGATTTAAACAGAGCAAGGCCAAAGGATGGTTTCCCACTACAAAATATACATATGCTAATCGACAATTACGCCAAGCATGAACTCCAATTCATTTTAGATTGCTTCGCGGGTTATCACCAGATCTAGATGGATGAAGAAGACGTAGAGAAAACAACTTTCAATACACCATGGGAAGTATACTACTACAAGATGATTCCATTTAGTCTAAAGAATGTTGGGGCTACCTACTTGAGAGCCATGACAATCATATTCCATGATATGATACACAAAGAAATATAGGTGTATGTTGACGACATCACCATCAAATCCAAGAGGGCCACATATCACATAGCAGACTTGAGAAAACTCTTTGACTGGCAAAAGAGGTACAATCTAAAATGTACATTCGGGGTTCCCATAGGAAGTTATTGGGATTCATTTCCAGCTACCAAGGAATCGAGTTAAACACATCCAAGGTTAAGGCTATCGAAGAATTACTACCACCATGGAGAAAAAGGACGCGATGAGATTCCTAGCATGCCTCAACTACATCAGCTGCTTCATACCACAGTCTACGTTAATATGTGAACCCACCTTCAAAATATTGAGGAGAGATGCTGAAACCGGTTGGACTGAAGATTATCAGAAGGCTTTTTACAAAATCAAGGAATACCTTTGTACACCGCTAGTCCTAGTCTTGTCAGAACCTAGAAGGCCTTTGTTTCTTTATCTATCCATATTAGATGGGGCTTTCAGATGTGTTTTGGGACAACATGACAAGATCGAAAAAAAGGATCAAAATAATAAATTGAGTAAGAAGTTCACGCCTTATGAAGCATGATACTTTCTATTGGAATGCACTTGCTGTGCTTTGACCTGGACAACTCAAAAATTAAGGCACTACTTTTGTGCCCATACCACGCACCTCATATCCAAGATGGACCCTCTGAAGTACATCTTTCAGAAGCCCATGCCAACCGAGAAGTTAGCTAAATGGAAGATACTGTGAAGTTATTTTGACATCATCTATTTAACTTAAAAGGCAATCAATGGACACGCATTGACAGATCATCTTGCTGAAAATTCTGTGGGAGGAAAATATGAACAACAAAAAACGTATTTTCCTGATGAAGAAGTGTCATTCTTAGAAGAGGACATTGCTGAAGCCTACGACGGTTGGAGAACGTTCTTCGATGGGGCTTCAAACTTCAAAGGAGTGGGCATTGGAGTGGTTTTGCTATCAGAAATTGGTCAACACTAGCCGGTATCTACAAATATTAGGTTTTCGTGCACCAACAATATGGTAGAATATGAGGCTTGGATGATGGGGCTCCATTTTTGTCAATTGATTTAAATATGCAAGAGTTGCTAGTAAGTGGCAAATTAGAACTTCTAGTACATCAAGTTCATGGAGAATGTGCTATGAAGAACACCAAGATACTACCACACTTGTATCACGTGCAGGAATTGATGAAAAGATCCATAAAGATAGAATTCGAACATGTCCCCAAAATTCAAAATGAGTTCGCAAATGCACTAGCAACCTTGTCATCAATGATACAACATCCAAATAAGAATTTCATCGATCCCGTCCTGGTGAGGATCCATAATCAACCAGCTTACTATGCTCATGTGAAAGAAGAAAAGGATGGAAAACCTTAGTTCCATGACATCAAGGAATATTTGGCCAAAGAAGAATATCCAGAACAGGCAAACCATACTCAGAAATGCGCACTGCGGAGATTGTCCAATCACTTCTTCCAAAGCAGAGGGATCTCGTACAGTGAACTCCTGATCTGGGGTTGTTGATGTGTGCTGACGCAAAGAAGGCCTCCAGACTGTTTGAGGAGATACATGCTGGAACTTGCAGACTACATATGAATGGTTTTGTTCGAGAAAACAAGATACTCAGAGCTGGATATTTGGATGACCATGGAAACAGATTGCATTAGGTACGTCCAGAAATGCCACCAATACCAGGTGCATGCAGGTAAGATAAAGGTACCATCAAATGAGCTCAATGCACCAAGTGCACCTTGGCCTTTTGCTACCTAGGGAATGGATGTTATCGGTCCGATCGACCCACCGCTTCAAACATGCACCGATTTCATTTTAGTGGCCATCGATTATTTCACAAAATGGGTAGAGGCCGCATCTTACAAAGCTGTAACCAAGAAAGTCGTCGCAGACTTTGTCAAGGATAGTATTTTTTTGCCGATTCAGGGTTCTCGAGTCCATTATCACTAATAGTGCCACCAATCTCAATAATGACCTGATGAAAGCCATATGTGAAACCTTCAAAATAAAGCACAAAAACTCTACAGCAAACGTGCCTCAGATGAATGGAGTTGTGGAAGCTGCCAACAAAAACATTAAGAATATACTAAGAAAGATGGTAGAAAATCATAAAAAATGGCACGAGAAGTTACCCTTTGCCTTGTTGGGATACCGTACCACGATCTGCACATTATCTAGGGCAACTCCCTATGTATTTGTTTATGGAACCGAAGTTTTCATTTCAGATGAAGTAGAAATTCCTTCTTTAAGGATCATACCGGAAGCCGAACTTAGTTATGCAGAATGGATAAGGAGCCGCAATTAGTAACTAGCCCTTATAGATTGAAAAAGAATGAACGTAGTATGTCACTATCAGCTTTATTAGAATAGAATGTCTAGAGCTTTCAATAAAAGGGTTAGACCAAGACAATTCGCATCGGGGCAGCTGGTGCTGAAGCGAATCTTCCCACATCAAGATGCAATGAAAAGAAAATATTCACCCAACTGGAAAGGTCCTTACATGGTTCAATGGGTGCTAATTGGAGGAGCACCCATACTCATAGAAATGGACGAGAGAAGTTTGACCAAAACCTATCAATTCATATGTAGTCAAGAGATACTATGCTTAGAATTCATATGATGTAAATGAACTACGCTTGACATGATTCCATTTAAGAGGGTATACGTAGGAAGTCCTGTGGTTTTGTTCATACCTTAATAAAATCTTCATTTCCCCAAAACCAGAAACTTGGGCAGAATTTTGAGGACCCTCAAAATTCCGGAGCAAGTGCAGCCAACACCATCATATGCCAGACAGTCAAAAATTGGTTAAGTAACTGGGTCAAACTTTTGAGAAGTATTCTAAAAATTCCGGAGTAGATCTGACAAACTTCGTTGTATAAGAAATGACCGAAGGATTATTTACCAAACTGGGGTAGAATTTTGAGCAGGACCGTCAAAATTCTAGTGCAAGGAACCGTAATGCCTTTAAAGTTTTACAGTCATTAGTTCATCTAATTTACTTTATATTATATACCACTATGATTCAAAAAAATAACATTATTTTGTCAATAAGTACGAATTTTCGAAAACGTTATTTCTATGGAAGCCACGTGTTACCCAGGGTAACTCGAACAGGGTTTCCAAAGCAGAACAAAGCGGAGCAAGAAGACAAGATCACAAACCAACCTCCCCCTCCAAAACTCATCATTTTTCTTTAGATGCAGGCACAATGAACATAACAAGAGTATCCGCAAATATACACGTATCAAAATCACTATCGATCAGGCTACCAAATGCAAATATATCTCCAACTAAGAAATATTCTACTCATATATGCTACAAATTCACCGCATAAGGCTAAAGATTGCCTTCTTTTTGCATGAGACTAAGCCTTGTCTCAAACCTTGCATGACGCTAAGACCTGCTTCCACATTTGTATAAGGCTAAGCATTGCCTTCTCTTTGCATGAGACTAAACCTTGTCTCAAACCTTGCATGAGGCCAAGCCTTGCCTCCATATATGCATAAGGCTAAGTATTGCCTTATCTTTGCATAAGACTAAGCCTTGTCTCAAACCTTGCATGAGGCTAAGCCATGCCTCTATCTACAAAGGCTAAGCATTGTCTTCTTTCTGGATGAAACTAGGCCTTGTCTCAAATCCTGCATGAGGCTAAGCCCTGCCTCTGTATTTACATAAGGCTATGCATTGACTTCTCTTTGCATGAGACTAAGCCCAGTCTCAAATCTTGCATGATGCTAAGCCCGGCCTCCCTATCTACATAAGTCTAAGCATTGCCTTCTCATGGGACTAAGTATTGTCCTCCCTTGCATAAGTATTACTCTGCTCTGAACTTTGCATTATCTTATTCTGTCGGGGCGAAGCTCTACCCCCCTTCCCCCCAAATTCTGCACAAGGCTAAGATTTGCCTTGTTATTACCCTTGGTATCATGTCTCTGCACTTCATGGGATGATCTATACCCAACCTATCCAAAGGCATCATAGGCCGAAGGTGTCATCCTCAAAGCCTGAAGACACAATGTCGTGGCCTGAGGATCTCACAATACTGTGTATTATTATTCAAAGTTATCATGGTTCAGAGGCACAATTCTCATGGCTCGAGAATATCATTTCATAGCCTGAAAATCTCTTATCTCATGATTCATGGCCCCCCACATCATTGTCTAGTGATGTTATCTTCACTGTCCAAAGACAACCTTTCATGGTCCAAAAGGAACTTGCATTATGTTTAAATTCTCGCAATACTCTATATACTCGCATGCATTGTGTTTTACATTTTGCAGGGAACTCAAGAAGTAATCGTTCTACAAACAGGAGCAACCTTCGCTCATGTTTCCATTCATACTCTTCCGGTTTATATTTGTGCCTTACCATTATTTCAAACGTAATCGACCCCCATCAATTACTCACTATTATTCCATGATAGTTCAGATATCTTCCCTGTGTTATATCTATTATGCTTCAAATTCACATCCATAACTCCGCATAAATTCATTCGATATTATCCTTCCCAAAGGAACCCTTTCCAAAACATATGATTATTCCTATAAAATTCCATCGGTTTCATTCACCGTTGGGTCCAGAACTAAACATGGACTGATTCTTATAAAACTAGGGATATGTAGGCAGCTTAGAGACTAGGGTGCGGCCTCTATTTTTTTCAAAACATCCCATTCAGTCAAAATTGGCCATCGTTTCTTTACCCGAAAACTCTTTCATCCTTCCGGGGTAAAGAGGGGCAGTTGTTGATAACCAAATTTTCTCTCATATATTTTAAAATGTATATATACTTTCAAAATAGTGCATGAGCATCAACCGGTATTTTTCCATAATTTTCTGTAATTTCAAAAGGATTTGAATTAATTTATTCTAGCATTTTATTCTATAAATAATTACTAATTGTATCATAACTAGTTTTATGATAATTTTATTTCTATATTTTATCATTTATATTTATACTAAGCTTTAATTATTTGATAAATATCCATACTTACATGTTAGGGTTATAATTCCAATAACTTTGCAATAATGGTCCCATGTGTGCATAATTACCTTATTACACAAGAAACTAACCTTTTATATTTTTTTAATACTGAGTATTTGTTTTAAATCATTTTCATGTACAAATGATATTTTTATCATTTACATATCATTTTAGAAAATTATTTTATTAAATTAATTGGGTATTTAACAAATAGCCTCTTTTAATTTTTTTTAATTTCAAACCTAGTCCAAATTATACCCTGGCCCAATTAAACTTTAGCCCAAATACCATAACCCAATTATTCTAAACCACCCCAATCCCAGATTCAATCATGGCCGTTAATCTCAATAGATCAACGGTCCAGGACACTCTTTCCTTTTTTAATACAGCACACCCCCAAACCCTGCCTAATTTTACACAAACCGCCTCCCCTAAAACCCTATCCTCTCTCCTATCTCAATCGCTCCTTTAACCTTAGCCATCGTCACCAAAGAAACCTCCGTTCCATGGGATTTTCCTTTGATTTTAGGCCCTAGCCGGCCTCTTACCTTCAATGGTTGTTCGGATTTGCTGTTATCTGAAGGAATATCGAAGAGATCCAACTCAGACTTTGTTTCAAACTCTTCATTTTCTTGATGAACCGGCCTTTTGTTCATTGCTATGTTTGTGAGTACTGTTATCTTTATGTTTATGGCTCGAAACTCCAGTTCATAACTGGATTTTTCTTACCTCGTTACATTCTTCAAAACCCTAATCTCTTTCTACTCTAGTCTATTCAGATATCTGTAGATCCAAGATGATTTTAAGGTTATCTGATATTTCTCTTCGAAAATCTTCTATTTTCTTGCTAATAACCGATTTTAATATTTCTCTAAAACAAGAGTTTTGTTTTTGTGTTTCTGCAAATCTTTTCTAAAGTGTTTTTAGTATTTGTCTGTTACTCTTTGTTTGCTTGACTGTCTATGTTTTATACCCTTGGGTTTCTGATTATTTCATTAGTTGATCTGGTATTTGCCCATTATTTTTACCTATGTCAATTAAAAGAGATTGATTGATTTATTTAGGGTTCAAATTATATTTCTTTTCCGTCGAGATTGGTACATCTATGTGGATTTTACCTATTTTCCTTATTTGTGACTCCTAATTGGTACTACTTGCCTTAATTAGTTGATTAACTCGATTTATGGGTTCTGATTACTTTAGCCAACTACTAGATGGTCTTTGAGTGATTTTATTACCTAGTTTAACCTCTAATCTGGGATGTTAATTGATTTCCTCTATTTTAAGGTGGTCTCTCCTGGATTATGTTGAGTTATTTGATTGAGTTATAGCCCCAACTAACTGATTGATTTTAATGGTATACCTTATTTTTCAACTCTGAATTATTCTTTGCCTTATTTGTTTCACCCTGCTAAGTGCTATATAACTCCCCCATTCTGAGTTCTTTAAAACACACGAACACACTAAGAAAAATATAGAAACTTACACAAACTCTTATTGACACATACTCTCCATTATAGTTATTTTGTTACTTGTATTTGCTACATTGTCTATCCATCTGAAAGCCAAGGCTAGGCTATTGAATTCAACTTGCCCTTACCTTCCTGTTTGCTATATCCTAACTGGTATGCCTCTCTTTCTGTTACCATAATTGCTCCTATATGCTGTGTGTCTCGGTATACTTCTACTTTGATACTTTCCTTTTAGCTATCTCTTTCTCAACTACTATGCTTCACTTCCTATTCTCTATGACTTACATGATTAGCTCATTCTGAACTTTAATGTGTGCATGTTTATTATATTCTTCTTGCTTATTTTAACCAGTATGTTTTAGTCCTGTTACTTCTTTGTCTCGTATGGCTATGTGTTTAACGTGATTCTGTTCTGCCCTATGTTTCTTTTAACCAGCATAACTTAGGTCCTATCATGTTCTACATGATAGCATGGTCTTGTTTGATTCATGACACTTATTTACCCATTTCTCAACTAGCATGCCCCAATTCCTAGCCTGTTATATGTGCTGATACTCTGCCTTAGCAACTCATGGTTCATTCATGCTTTATTAAAGAATAATGTGTTTTGGATTATCACTATCTTTTCTGTATGGCTGTATGATTAGCCATTTGACTTCAACATGTTTCTATCTGTTAAATACATGTCTATATGATTTCATTTCATAATGGTAATATATTGAATCAGTTCTAGCAATGTGAAACCTTGTTTGTGACTTTGTTCTGTCTATGATTCCAGTGTTCCTGTTTTGCTTAACAACTGGTAACTAAGTCCAAACCAATCTGTTGAAACATGATCTTGTTCTGTTTGCAACCTATTTTTACTCACTTCTAAAAAATTAAATTGTTTTCATAAAACTATCACCCGCCCTTGTGTACTGTTTTCCAACTCTTACTCTTAGTTGTCTAGGGTCTTTTCACCCCTAGTGTGAGCACTACTTAGGGTCCATGAGACTCCTCTGAACTCTGACACATTGGGCTAGTTTTCCAATCCTGTGAGAATCTTGTTAAACATCTGATTCTTGTGTAAGAATTGCCTAGGGTACTTGAGGCCCTTGGGAACTTTGACATACCAGGAATTAGCTTTATGTGTTATGGATGCGCTACCACTATGCTCA
Source organism: Nicotiana glauca (assembly GCA_026770625.1). NCBI lineage: Eukaryota > Viridiplantae > Streptophyta > Magnoliopsida > Solanales > Solanaceae > Nicotiana > Nicotiana glauca. Next base: position 232,085 of record MU727616.1, read on the forward strand.
AAAGTGCTATGCTTGAAGCACTTGGTTTCAGACTGATGTTGGGCCTATGAAGGCTCCATATAGTATATTTATTTTTATTATGTAATTTACTTATATTGGTTTGTAATAATAATTCTTGTAAAAATAGATACTGGGGTTATTAGTAAAGCTGGGAGGGATTATTGTATATCTTTGTTGGATTCAGGAAGAAATCATCCCTATAGGATTGTTGTGATTTTTTATATGCAGTAGAAATCATGCCTATAGGGTTGTTGTGATTATTTATATGCTTTAGAAATCATGCCTTTATGTTGCTGTGATGATTATTTTATATGCATTAGAAACCATGCCTATAGGACTTATCCCATTCTTTAAAATCCTGAATTTTTATACTTTACATCACTAGAAATCTTGCTTCTAAGGTGTTTCTCAATTCTATATCAAAATTCATGTCCATGCATATCCTTGAGTCTTAATGTGCATTAGAAACCATGCCTATAAGATCTTTTGGGAATTATTAACTAAGTATAATATTCTGCTCACTTAGATATCCTGTCCATCTGAAATTATGTTTAAAATCATTTCTGACGATTTAGATATCATGCCTATTGGAACGTGTATAAAATTAGTTTTTCTATGTCATGAAATAACGCTTGTACTCAATTTTAGCACTTAGAAAGCATGCCTATAGGGTATAAAGGATAAAATCTATCTGAGATCTGCCTGTTAAATCACTAGTTTATAAAATTGTGGTCTGATTAACATTTAGATCCCACGTCTATAGGATTCTGCCTGTCATCACTTAGGCAAGCCTGTAGGACAATTAAATCCTGGGTTTAAAATTGTGATTTTCTTACTGCATGAAACATGCTCAGATTCAATAAGTGATAAAATCAGTAGGCAAGCTGATAGGTACTCACTTCCTCACCTAAATAAAACTGTTGCACACTTTGTTTGTACTTATTTAGATATTTTGCCTATAGGTCTCCCAACATTATAAAAACTATTTGCTTGAAAGGTGTGCATTTGTTTTGTCTATTTGTGGAGGTAAATATGAGCCCCTTTAATTGCATATTTACGTGATATTCCTATTTGACTTTTTATTTGTCGCTTAGTTTTCTCCTTTTAAAACAACATAGGTGAGTCTAGAACTTCCTTGAATAGAGGTCCTAAACACCTTCAGGGCCACATGCAAGGGACAGGTAGTGCACGCATAGTATACTTATTCGATCTTGTTACAATGCTTAGGTAATAATTAAGGGGAGAGTAATCGAGTAGTAAAGAATATGACGACTTGTGCGCTAATGCAATGTGTAGCACCCTAATTTGGGGACGATTACCAAGTATTGCATAGAAGTGATCCTATAGGCTAAAAAACCTAGGCCCCCTTTACTCCCTGTTTTTAAAGTAATGTCTGGTTGTTTATCTGCTTATAAGACTTGTTAATACCTAATTTTTCCTCATATATATATATATTTATATATATATATATATATATATATATATATATATATATATATATATATATATATATATATATATATATTATACACTTTTAAAATAGCACATATGCAGTTATAAGCATGCATAAATATTTTTATAATTTTTAAAATCTCCAAATCGATTTATTTCTTCTCTTTTTATTTTTAAAATATCCAATAATTATCCTTCAAATTATTTTTATGGTGATTTAGTCATCTAAATTTCTTATTTATGCCAAAATAGTATTTAAATATTTGTAGTGCATTTTTTGAAACTATATTTATATTTTTAGGCTAAATTGCACATCTTTGCAATAATAGCCCTACTAATGCATAATGACATTATTGATGCATAAAGTGGTATTTTATATTTTTAAATGTTAAATAATTTTTTAAATTATTTTATTACGCAAAAATATTTTTTGGTATTCATTTACTATTTTTATAAATTATGTATCTATTAAAATGGCTATTTAAAATCTGACCTATTTTTTATTTTAATTATAGCCCTAATTCAACCCAATACCAATTAAAATTTACCCAGCCCGAACCTTGAATACTTGATCCGGCCCTAAAACCCTTTAATATCAACCGTTGATCACAAGATCAACGGCAACAAACACCACTTACATAAATTAAACCAAGCATCCCCCCCCCCCTCCCCACACCCTTTCATTCAACACCATTCGCTGCCCTGAAACCCATCTCTTCTCTTAAACGCTCTTAAACCTAACCCGTATTGAATCTCGCTGCCATTTATCTATGGCTATCTGTGGTGGTTTGCCACCACCCCCAGTCCTTTAGTAGCCTCCCTCATGTTGGTATTACCATCCCCAGGGTCCCCAAGGGACCACAGTTAGTCGGCTTGCATATATGGTTCCTTTCTCGCCTGTTTCAAGTTGTTCCAGTGTGAGTCCGAGTAAGATCATCCTATATTGACTGTGATCTATGGGTTTCTAAGCATATTTCTTCACCTCTATGTTGTTCTCATCGAAACCCTTATCTCTTTCTTCTAAACCTCCTACATCTGTAAAGATCTGAGATGATTTGGACTTGTTTCATATGAGTTTTACAACAACATTGAGATTCTTTACAAGAATCGTATGATTTTTAAGTGATTTTCATCTTTTTCTAAGCTAGGGTTTTCGGAAATTTCTTTTACAAAATGATTGATGATTTTTGAGTGTTGATCTTATGCTTCTCATGTGTTTTGACTGATTTTGTAAGTTTGCTACAACCTTAACTCGCTTGTATTGAAAGCCCTAATTTTTTACGTTCTTCGTTTGGTTTCTGAGTACTGGTCTATCGACTGTGTTCTAGGTTTGGTTCTTCTGATTTCTCTTTATATATTTGAATGTCCTGTGGTTTTCTTACCATAATATGCCTCTAATGAGATTCTTAATTCAACTTTTCACCGATTCAATATGTTTGTGTTCATCTTGACTATTCATTTCTTACCTTATCTGCTAAACTTGCTAACTTTTCCATCTAACGGAGCCCTATTAGGGTTCTAACATATTTTTTTTCCGACTAAGTTCTATGTTTCTATGAAATTTTAGTTAATGTATTTTCTATTTATGGGAATTGATATATATTCTTTCCAGAAATCAGTTTACTTTGACAATCTGGCTGATTGATTACTCTGTTAAAGATTGATATGCATAGACTTTATTTGTTTCCTTGTTTATAAATTAAATTGGTAGTCATTGCCTTAACTGCTTGCCCGTATAACTTTGGGATTCTTACGGATTCTTTATTTGGTATGGTTGGGTCGTTTTGCCTTAATTAAACCTATGTTGTTATTGTTTGGCTAATTGTCTCTAATTAAAGGAGTCTATTCTGAACTCTTTATATGATTGGATTCTGATTGCCCTTAATTGCTGATTTCTGCTTTTTTTACCTTATTGACTCTAATCCCAAACTGCTATATAAGCACTCTCATATTCTCATTTCAGGTACAGAACATTAGTTCACAAAAATACACTTACACTCTAAAGCTTTCCATTCTCCTCTTGTGACGACCCGGCATGTCGTCACGTGAGTTATCACCCTGTTTCCCCCATATTATATTGTTCTATGTTTCAATATCGGTATTTGAGTTGAACGGATAGAATTTAATTGGTTTTAGTTGGAAATGAGGCACTTAGACTCTTAGAAGGAAGCTTGTTTTGGAAAAGTCAACTGGAAGTTGACTATATAGTTAGAAGGCTTGGATGTGAATTTTGGTGTTTTGGTTAGCTTCGGGGGATGATTTGTGACGTAGGAGTGTGATCGAAATTAATTATGGATGCTCGGTGTAGAATTAGGCTTGAATTAGCGAAGTTTGAATTTTGGCGAATTCTGGTTGATAGGTGAGATTTTGATCCGAGAGTTGGAACGAAATTCCGAGAGTTGCAGTAGCTTTGTTAGGTGATTTTGGATATGTCTGCAAATTTTCATGTCATTCGGACATCGTTTGGTTGGGTTTTTGATCGAAAATGCATTTCGGAAGTTCTTGAAGAACTTAGGCTTTGATTTGGTGAAATTTGATGATTTTGATGTTAACGATAGTGTTTTGATGGTTCAAACAAGTTTGAATAAGGTAATAGATCATGTTTGCGCTTTTGGTTGAGGTACCGGGGGCCTCGGGGTGATTTCGGATGGCTATCGGGGTGAAATTTGATTTGAGGAATTGCATGTTGCAGCTGGTACCTGGTATTTTTGCTTCTGCGGAAATGGACCACAGAAGCGTGAGGAGGGTCGCAAAAGTGGCTTATGTCCTAGTAGCGTAGTTCCGTATAAGCAGAATCTTTTTCGCTTAAGCGAGCCCGCAGAAGCGGACAAGCGATTGCAGAAGCGATTTTGTCCTGAAGGTCAAGTTCCGCAAAAGCGGGAATTGTGTCGAAGAAGCGGCTTTGGGACTTTAAGTGATATTCCGCAGGAGAGGAAATATGACCGTAGAAACGGTACCGCGGAAACGGGTGTGGGGACCGCAGAAGCGGAAGTCAGCAGGGTTTCACATTCATTAGTTCCGCGAAGCTTATGTTATTTTCATCATTTTTTAATGAGCTTTGAGAGCTTTGAAGTGATTTTGAAGAGGGATTCAAGGGAGAATGATTGGAGGTAAGTTCCTTGGCCTAATTATTCAAGTTTATGGTAGAAATAATATGGAAATTGGTGGAAATTCATTAAAAAGGGGTAAAGCTAGAGCTTGAGTTTTAATATTTCAAATTGGAATTTGATAGGTCAATTGAGCTCTGATTTGGGAGTTCTTGGTATGTACGGACTCATGGCGAGACAAGGAATCCGTTAATATGAGGTTTGTAATTTTTCGAGAAGCGGGCTCGGGGCTCGGGTTTTGTTAGTTTCGAGATTCTTGATATTTTTTTATTGTTTTCGATTGGGTATTGTTTCCTTAGCATATTGTTATGAATTCGCTCTGATTTTGGTTAGATTCGATATGTGTGGAGGCCGAATTGAAGGGCAAAGGCATCGCGAGCTAGAGATTTAACCGGTTCGAGGTGAGTAATACTTGTAAATGATATCCTGAGGGTTTGAAACCCCGGATTTGCACATCATAGTGCTGTATTGTGGTGACTTGCATGCCAGGTATGAGCGTGGGGTAGAGCACCGTTGAGGATTGTGACTTGGTCCATCCCGGTTGTTGATTTTACTGCATGATTGACTGAAAACTACTTGATGATATCCATTGTTTTCGATTGGATATTGTTCCCTTAGCATATTGTAATGCATTCGCTCTGATTTTGGTTAGATTCGACGTGCGTGGAGGCCGAATTAAGGGGCAAAGGCGTCGCGAGCTAGAGATTTCACCGGTTCGAGGTGAGTAATACTTGTAAATTATATCTTGAGGGTTTGAAACCCCGGATTTGCACATCAAAATGTTGTATTGTGGTGACTTGCACGCCAGGTACGAGCGTGGGGTAGAGCACCATTGGGGATTGTGACTTGGTCCATCCCGGTTGTTGATTTTACTGCGTGATTGACTGAAAACTACTTGATGCTATCATGATTTGTGCTGATTACCATGTTTTGGGCTTCGTGTCGATTATTTGAATCCTTCAGGGATTGATATCACTGTTTTTGCATTACGTTGCATATTATTTGATCTGACTCCAAGGTTCTAAATGCTGTTTTGCAAACTCAACTATCTTTTTACGATTTGAAAACTTAAATGATATTGTACTGACGTTTCGAGCTAAGAACTGTTATGTTACTATTGCCCAAGGGGCTTATGTGCATTTCTGGACTGTGCATGGATCGGGTTGCGCTCCGCAGCGGTGTGACATTGATATCATTGATATTGCCCTTGGGCTATAGGAGCCTCTCCGGACTCTTAACCCCTACAGTGAGCGCAGGTACACAAATGGATCGGGCTGTACGCCACAACGTTCATGTGCATTGCATTGCATTCACGCATTGATTCCTATCTGTACTACGTGGCATGACATTTAGCACTCTCATATCATTGGCATCCATGCTATTTCTTGCACTGCATACCAGATACCCTGGTGTTACTTGTAAATAAAGTGTTGTGCCCGAGGGGCTGACTTGTGTGCGGACTTGCCTACCTGATATCGCATTCATATGCTTACTGTTGGAAAAAGAATAATTTCAAAAGATATTTTTAACTAAGCTAGATATTTCTAAAGGATTTTCATGGTTTTACTATTTTCTCAAAAGGTTGTACTGTCCCATGTAGCATGATGGAGTGTTCTTACGTGATTTCTTACCGCTCAGTTGTTATTTACTCTTATTACCACTAAGTTGGAAGTGCTCACTTTACTCCCTGCACCATGTGTGCAGATTCAGGTGTCTCGGAGGCATAGTTGAGCTATTCGCTGCTTCAGAGTTTCTTAGGAGTTGTCGAGCTAGTTGCCTGACATTCTTAGGACCCGACTCCTCTCCTATCCCTTTATTAGTTCGCCATTTTTAGAACATCAGTATTACTGAGGATATTTTATTTTTTAATCTTAGAGGCTCTAGACTCATGACCCCAGGTCTTTGGGAGTTTTATTGGTAGTTGTTGTGATTTTCGTACCACTTCTGTCTATAATCACTATTTAGAACTATATCATCTGATAATCTAATGTTGTATATTGGAAAATAGGTTGTGTGGTTGAGTTGTGAGTGTTATATGGTCAGGCTTGCCTAGCATTTGTGTTGGGCGCCATAACGACCGGGATTGGGGTCGTAAACAGTTGGTATCAGAGCCTAGGTTACTAGGCCTCATGAGTCATGAGCCAGTTAGTAGAGTCTCGTGGATCGGTACGGAGATGTCTGTATTTATCCTCGAGAGGCTGCAGAACCTTTAGGAAGACTTCACTTTTTTGGAATTCTTATCATGCGTACTTGATTCAGCTTGAGATATAACTCTTGAAATTCCTTCCACACGTCTGTATGCGTATATGAGCGCTCGGTATTATAAGTGCCCTGATGGCTTGTGATTCCCCGATCGAGTGGCGAGATGTGATCCAGTGAGTTTGATGTTGGGCCAGTCTGGAGGACTTGAGGTTGGATCTTGCGTATGGCTGGAGCACTGAGGTGCTGATCGTGTGAGCAAGTGTTTTGAATTTATATGTTCGGTATTGTTGCTATTAGCCGGAATGGAGGTTTGGTATTCATGTGATGAGTATGTTAGTACTGCGAGATGTTATTATATGACTTGGTAGTGACGAAGAAGTCTGCGGGATAATAGATGAACTGTTAAGTGATTCGTTTCCTATTGTGGTTTGATGTGTAGCCCGAATATTGGCGCGTGAAGAATATTTTCGTGTCTCCTTGTTGGGAAGTGAAGTACACTACGTGTGGCGATATGGGTTCAGAATCAGGAAGACTTAATGGATGTGTTATGTGTAAGATGGTGGAAGGTGTGCTGAAATACTAAATTAGGCGAAGCAGGTGGGAAATCTCCTACGGAGTGTTCTTAAGGGGTACGATTTTTATGTATATTATTAGAAGATCTCACGTGTAATTGAAAGGTACGTGTTGTAATTTTAAAATTTGGGTCGCTTCAGAGAGTGGACTCAGCTGATGTGGGGATGAATGCGAGGTTTGTAGAGGATTTCAGTATCCGAGGATCTGTGTTTTCATAAACTAGTAGATGATTTGAGTTAATCTCACTATAATATTGTGGCATCATTAGAGTAAAAGTATTATGGTTTATTAAATGTGTCCTGATAGATGGTTTCGAGCCAAGTTGGGGAGGTTTCTGTTGATTAGTCGATCGCACGGTTATGTGCTATGTTTTTTTCCTTTACGAGGTATGTTAGCGGATCAGTCCTGGTTGCAGAAAATGAGCTGAGGATGGCACGATTGAAGCAAAATTTTAATAAAGGTTATATGGTGCTTCGTAGATATGTGGAGATAATAGGATGTCTTGAGCTGTTGCTGATAAAGAATGCTTAGTGTATAGCGAAGGAAGATGGTTGGTTGTATGGGTATGAGATCATGTTCTGCGGTGTCAGAGTGCTAATAAGGCACGAGTGGTTCTGTTCGTTAAGTCAGGTAAATTGCAGTTGGAATAGGAGTGAATGACTCTCGAGAATGGTTTTATTGTGTTCGAGATTTTTGCATGTAATCGTCAGGTGTCTAAGGTAGTGTATGTGGCTAGAGACTGTGTTTCCATTAGGAAGAGATCAAGACTTATGGTATCTTATGCTAATTATGGGATTCTATGTATCAGTATCTAGGAAGTAATGGTAATGAATTTCAATTTGCAGGAAGTTCTTCAAGTAAAGTATTCTGGAACGTGGTATTTTTGGGAAGCATTGAGAGAATATTCGGTGGCCTATGGGTCTTAGACAGTGTGGTCTTATGTTCGAGTCTCGTGTGGTAGTCCTGGATTGAGGCATTGTGATGCTACAGTAAGGATGAATATCAAGTTGATGATAGATAAAAAGAGAAATTTGATAGACGGAATAGCCTGATAATAGATCGAATCGGTATGGTAAGGGTATGATTAATTCCTTGTATGTGTTCGAAGTAATGGGCTTTTACAGGCAATTTGCAGCAATGCTCATGGGTTTTGATGGCTTGCTCAGCTTGGTTTAGATAAAAGTATTCAGTCTTGGTAGTTTAGCTTGTACAACTGGAGCCGACAGAGATGTTCTTGTTGAGTTTTACCGTGGTTTGAAGATGAGTATATTTCTTATGGGTATGCGAAGCATGGAGTGTGTAATGATTTTTCTTCTAAATGGGATCAATGAAAGTTCTTGACTAGTTGAGTGCGTTGATGTCTGCTGTGCGGAAGGGAGATAAAAGTTCTCATGTTATCCTAGTGTGGCATAGTATATGCAAAATGTTGTGGAGGATTGGGATTTGTGTGTGTAAGGTCCGGTTCAGTTCGGAATTGGAAGTCATTAAATTCTTAAGCAGCACGGGCAGCTGCAGGTGATTTAAGAGTCGATCTTCAGAGGATTAGGGTGAATGATCCTCATATGACTAAGGAAAGGGTGTTGCTAATCATAGTGATTGGACAAGGGTATATGTTTCAGAAAAAGGGCAATGTGATTAAGATGATGGCACTTCGGTAGTGTTGCGGCATTTTCTTAATAGGTCGATTGTTGATATCTGAGTATGTTTAATGGAAAAGGAGAATTTTAGAATATCTTCGAAGAATGACTGTGAGTTCTCATGTTCAGGCTATGTAGTGGTGGTGGATAGTGTATATTGGTCCCGTTAGCGGCTATTGGGATTGGAGGCCCGAGTGGGTCCTTCTTTGTTGGTATGTTAGATTCTGTATATGATGTTGAGCTGTAGACTGGTTGTCGCAATGTGGGTTGTTCTATACTATTGTGCTATGGGCTATGTTGGAAAATGACATCGATTGCGTGGAGAGGTGCATCAGATTATGTTATAGCAGAGTGGTTGGTATTTCAAAGATCAGCGGACGGCTGGGAAGGATTGCTTTCCTTAACTGGACCCTTGTGACGGATGTCAGTATAGAGGTTTCTACCATTGATTCAGTTTCGATATTGAGGGGCTTTTCTTCGGATGCGTTCCTTGTGGCCGGGCATGTCGCTGGGCGAGATTGTGGAGTTCGATATTGATTTGGTGTCGGGCACCGTATCGTATGGATCGAGCAGGAGTTATAAAAAGTGGAAGGAGCAGCTTCAGGCTTCTTGGCATTGAGTTCGTTGGCAGGTCGATGCGGCTACGTATTCAGATTGAGATGGCTTGGTTAGCCCCGATATGTATTGTTGAGGAATGGGTTGAATCTATCGTTATTGAGCTTGTTAGTGATCTGGGGAGATCAATGAGTTGTTTTTTATTCGGTGCCGTTATGATTTTTGGAGTGTGCTTGAAATTTGTAGCTTATAACGCTATATGTAGATATTGTTATGCACTCGGTATTTTGTTATAATGAGCAAATTTGGCTCGATGTGCATCTCCCTATGTGAGATATTTGTGTAGACCGAGTGGCATGTCGCCACGGTTATATTTTCTGGATCGGGTCGCACGCCGCAACAGTGTGATGTTAAGAATAGTTTTCCATATGTTACTTGGTATGTCTTACTTCCTGGTTTCTGGGGAAAGTCCGTATTGGGTGTTGCTCGGCGAATGATGCATCTGTTATGTCCTTTCAGGATTGAATGGTGTATATTACTTGCTTCACCATGGGTGTGATGGATTGTTTGGTTTCAGACATCAATTTGTGCGTGGCTATCTATTTTGAGCATAGCAACTTGAGGTGCTTCATGTGTAACAGTGTTGGGATAAGATCGCGCATTGTAGCGAGGCTACGTGGAGATTAGATCCTTCAGAGTAGATTTAGGGATTCTATTTCTATTATGTGGGACGGGGTCCCAGCCTTGTGTTGTGATGGTACTGAGGAGTTTGAGCTACAACTCTTTCGCTTGAGTCATTTGTCATGATTTGAGTATGTTCAGACCGCCCATCATTTATGCGTGGATTATGCAAGTTGTGGCTTAGGCCTGTGATGAGTTGTCATATCACCCGAGTGGTGCGTTGAATTCGACGTGATCATTGGAGTCATTAATGAACGCGAACAAATTTGATTACAGCTTGTTGGAAGAATAATGTCGAGGTTCGAGTTTATTCTGAATATTGACGTGAGGTTTTGATTTTGAGTATGATTTCAGAAATCTGCTGTGGTATTAGTCAAAAAGGGAGTGGTTTCATGAGTGGTTGATCTGAGAAATGGCTACGGTTTGCTGTGTGTTTCATTGTCTTTGATAGGATATGAACTGTTTGAATGGGGCTTTAGCTATTGAGAGGTTTATATCGATATATGGTTGTTGTGGACAGCTGCTGTGAATAGAAGTTATCGTTTCAGGTGCTGGATTGTGTGGTATATCATGTGATTTCATTTGAGAATGCGAGTATGGGTTATTACAGCTGGTTCGGGACTATTCAAAAAATAGGTGTGAGGTTTGATCGTATTGATGGTTTCAGAAGTGAAAAGGTAGTTCTGTAAATTATGGGCTAGACTGGATTGGGTAATTTCAGCCATGTTGCGTTGTCTCACCAATGAGAGATAGGGTGACGTGGGATCACCGCGGGTATATGCCTGGTATGGTTGTTCAGTCCTTGGTTGGCTTCTAGGACAACTCTGAGTATGCTCGAGGACGAGCGTTTGTTTAAGTTGGGGATGATGTGATGACCTGGGCCGTCGTCAAGTGAATTACCGCCCCGTTTCCCCCATATTATGTTGTTCTATGTTTCAATATCAGTATTTGAGTTGAACGGATAGATTGAAATGGTTTTAGTTGGAAATGAGGCACTTATCCTCTTAGAAGGAAGCTTATTTTGGACAAGTCAACCGGAAGTTGACTATATAGTTAGAAGGCTCGGATGGTAATTCCGGTGTTTTGGTTAGCTTCGGGGGATGATTTGTGACGTAGGAGTGCGGTCGGAATTGATTTTTGAGGCTCGATGTAGAATTAGGCTTGAATTGGCGAAGTTTGAATTTTGGTGAATTCCGGTTGAAAGGTGAGATTTTGATCCGAGGGTCGGAATAGAATTTCGAGTGTAGCACTATCTTCGTTAGGTGATTTTGGATATGTCTACAAATTTTCAGGTCATTTGGACATCGTTTGGTTGGGTTTTTGATCGAAAATGCATTTCGGAAGTTCTTGAAGAACTTAGGCTTTGATTTGGTGAAATTTGATGATTTTGATGTTAACGATAGTGTTTTGATGGTTCGAGCAAGTTTGAATAAGGAAATAGATCATGTTTGTGCTTTTGGTTGAGGTCCCGAGGGCCTCGGGGTGATTTCGGATGGCTATCGGGTTGAAATTTGAGTTGAGGAATTGAATGTTGCAGCTGGTACCTAGTATTTTCGCTTCTGCAGAAATGGACCGCAGAAGCGGTTACGCAGAAGTGTGAGGAGGGTTGCAAAAGCGGCTTATGGCCTGGTAGGGTAGTTCCGCAGAAGCGAAATCTTTTTCGCTTAAGCGAGCCCGCAGAAGCGGACAAGCGATCGCAGAAGCGGCTTTGGGACTTTAAGTGAAATTCTGCAGGAGCAGAAATATGACCGCAGAAGCGGTACCGTGGAAGCGGGTGTGGGGACCGCAGAAGCGGAAACCCCTGGAGTCAGAAGGGTTTTATATTCATTTATTCCGCGAAGCTTATGTTATTTTCACCATTTTTGAATGAGCTTTGAGAGCTTTGAGGTAATTTTGAAGAGGGATTCAAGGGAGAATGATTGGAGGTAAGTTCCTTGGCCTAATTATTCAAGTTTATGGTAGAATTAAAATGGAAATTGGTGGAAATTCATTAAAAGGGGTAAAGTTAGGGCTTGAGTTTTAATATTTCAAATTAGAATTTGATAGGTCATTTGAGCTCGGATTTGGGAGTTCTTGGTATGTACGGACTCGTGGCGAGATGAGGAATCCGGTAATATAAGGTTTGTAATTTTTTGAGAAGCGGGCCCGGGGCTCGGGTTTTGTTAGTTTTGAGATTCTTGATATTTTTCGATTGATTTCGATTGGGTATTGTTCCCTTAGCATATTGTAATGAATTCGCGTTGATTTTGGTTAGATTCGACGTGCGTGGAGGCCAAATTGAGGAGCAAAGGCATCGCGAGCTAGAGATTTCACCGGTTTGAGGTGAGTAATACTTGTAAAAGATATCCTGAGGGTTTGAAACCCCGGATTTGCACATTATAGTGTTGTATTGTGGTGACTTGCATGCTAGGTATGAGCGTGGGGTAGAGCACCGGTTAGGATTGTGACTTGGTCCGTCCCGGTTGTTGATTTTACTACGTGATTGACTGAAAACTACTTGATGCTATCATGATTTGGGCTGATTGCCATGTTTTGGGTTTCGTGCTGATTTTTTGAATCCTTCAGGGATTGATATCACTTTTTTTGCATTACGTTGCACATTATTTGATCTCAGTCCAAGGTTCTATATACTGTTTTGCAAACTCAGCTATCTTTCTAAGATTTGAAAACTTAAATGATATTTCACTGAATTTTCGAGCTAAGAACTTCTATGTTACTATTGCCCAAGTGGCTTATGTTCATTTCTGGACTGTGCATGGATCGGGCTGCGCGCCGCAGCGGTGTGACATTGATATCAATGATATTGCGCTTGGGATGTAGGATCCCCTCAGGAGTCTGAACCCCCACAGTGAGCGCGTGTACCCAAATGGATCGGGCTGTATGCCGCAGCGTTCATGTGCGTTGCATTGTATTCACGAATTGATTCCTGTCTGTACTACGTGGCATGACATTTAGCACTCTTATATCATTGGCGTCCATGTTATTTCTTGCACTATGTACCAAATGCCCTGGTGTTACTTGTAAATAGAGTGTTGTGCTCGAGGGGCTGACTTGTGTGCGGACTTGCACTACCTGATATCACATAAAAAGAATAATTTCAAAAGATATTTTTAACTGAGCAAGATATTTCTACAGGGTTTTCATGGCTTTACTGTTTTCTCAAAAGGTTGTACTGTCCCGTATAGCATGATGGAGTGTTCTTACGTGATTTCTTACCGCTCAGTTATTATTTACTCTTATTACCATTGAGTTGGAAGTACTCACTTTACTCCCTACACCATGTGTGCAGATTCAGGTGTCTCGGGAGCATAGTTGAGCTATTCGCTGCTTCAGAGTTTCTTAGGAGTTGTCGAGGTAGCTGCCTGACGTTCGTAGGACCCGACTCCTCTCCTATTCCTTTATTATTTCCGCATTTTAGAACATCAGTATTACTGACGATATATTATAATGTTATCTTACAGGCTCTAGACTCATGACCCCAGGTCTTTGGGAGTTTTATTGGCAGTTGTTGTGATTTTCGTACCACTTCTGTCTATAATCACTGTTAAGAACTATATCATCTGATAATCTAATGCTATAAATTGGAAAGTAGGTTGTGTGGTTGAGTTGTGAGTGTTATATGGTCGGGCTTGCCTAGCATTTGTGTTGGGCACCATCACGACCGGGATTGGGGTCGTGACACCTCTACTACTTGTGATATTCACATGTCCAGTCGGATGAAAGCCAAGGCTAGATATTGGAACTTCATCTGCTTTATATTCTTCACTTTTTCTTCAACTGGTATGTCTATAGTTAAGTTTTGAAATCCAAACCCTATGTGTTTCATTCCTGCACTAGTTCATCAGCTATGAATTCAATTTGTATTCATTTTTACTTATTTAGTATGTCTAAACTCTGCCCTTGTTCAATGTATCATTAGCATATCTACACTTTACATAGTTATTTGATGCTTAACCAGTAAGTTTATCTGTTCAATCCTTTAATTATGTGGTCATGTTGCCTATTTGAGTGATGTGATTGACCCTGCCTGTATGTTTAATTTTGTTTCAGGACATGTCAGGTTTTTCTGTATTACAATTGTGATCTATATCTTAACTATTTACTGTACATAAGACTCTAAGTGTTTCATGCAGTTTGTTGACTGTATGTTTTCTCTATACCCTGTTCATGTACCCCTAATGTGACTCTTATGTGCTCCGATCCCTTTATCCCCATGAGAGATCTGTTGAGTGTTTCTGGATCTGGATGTTTGATGTCTAATTGATTGTCTGCTATTTTCAAAAAAAGTTTTGGTACTCTTCTCAAACTGTCTTTTACCACCAAACTATTTCATGTTTCAGAAAACAGTTTCACTCTTAAAGGCATCTATGTACTATTTTCAAACCCTTTTCTAAACTATGTCAAGAACTCTCACTTTATTCTTAGAATACTAGGTTTTGCCCCTCTGATAAGTGTACTGCCTTAGATCCTTGAGATCTCTCTGAATTCTGGCATGTCAGAGCTGGCCTTTCCACACTGCACCTAAATCACTTATTATTTGAGAAAAGGTCTAGGTGTGAGCATAGCTCGGGAACCTTGAGATCCTTAGGGAACTCTGGCACACCTAGACATGAAAGTGCCTATGGAACTTCCGGCATTGGAGGTTATTGGAGGCTTGGAAGACATTTGGGCCTTCTGCAGGCTCCCTATAGATTAATTTTTATCTATTTTTTATTCATTGGTCTGTAATAATTATTGTAAACAAATTGTGGGGTGATTAGTAAAAAAGGGAGGGTAGTTATATATATATTGGGTAAATTGGGTAGATATCATGCCTATAAGGTCGTGTTGATACAAATCTGTTTGTTATGCTTGCTTTACTTCTACAATATTAGAAACCATGTCTATAGTATCCAAAAATGGCTTTAATAATATAGATCATACATATAGGGTTAAAATCAGCTCTATAGATATCATGCCTATAGGGATTTCGTCTTTGGTTAAATTAATGATGTTTGTTTTACCTTATGCTTAACTAGAAATCATGCCCATAGTACATAAAAAAGTTCAGTTAAAAATAAATCAGTTCAAATTCATGTTTATATGCTCTGAAGTGGTTTAATTAATTAATATGTTCGTTTCTTTAATAAGTTTTCAAACACTGCGTTAAAATAATACCAATAGAAAATATGTCTATAGGATCTTAAGTTGTTCGTTTAAAAATTGTTCATTGTTTTATTTCATTCCTAAACAAAATAGATATCATGCTTTTAGGACATAACTGTTATGCGCTTAGGCAAGCTTATAAGGCGATTAAAATTCTACAACTATAAAAACTGCGCTTTGTTATTTAAGACTGCTCACATTTATAGGTCTAAAATTAGTAGGCAAGCTAAATAGGTCTTTGATGCTTGGTCCTAATTCAATGTTGTATACTTCTTGCTCGCCTAGATATCACGTTATAGGATTTTTCACTTAAATACTTGAATCTGTTTTTTGAGACGTGCAGTTACTTGTTACATTTTGTGGAGGTAAATAAAAGCCTTTAATTACTCCCTCTTTATGCAGTTCTAATTGTTTTTGATTGATGCATAGATTTTTTCTCCTTTAAATATCTTAGGATGATCTAGAACTACCTATTAAATTAGAGGTTCCAAATACCTCCAGGGACACAAGGAAGCGATGGGTAGTGCACGCATAGGATACATTTCAAGGTTGATAGAACGCTTTAGGCTATGACCAAGGGGAGGGAATTGGGTAGTAAGGATATGATGACTACGCGCTAATATCACATGTAGCCCCTCATTAAGGAGTTATTACCGGGCATTGTATGGGGTGATCATGTAGGTTAACCAAAATAGGACCCCTCTTTCCCAATTCCCGATGTTGAAATTTTACTTTTCTATATATATATATATGTGTGCAACTTGTTCAACTCTTTTCATTTTGTTTCCTTACTTGAGTCATACAATGTCAAACATCTTTATTTGCAAGTATGTATTAAATCTATTTGTTTGTCAAAAGGACTAATTGACATAAGTATAAGTTCGGCCAGGACCCACTATTGTGGACCACGCGGGGTGCCTAACACCTTCCCTTAAGGTTATTTCGAGCCCTTATCCTAAATTTCTAGTAATGCAAACTACTCTAAGAGTTAATTGCTCTAGGTGCTCTAACGCACCATAATCCGTTAGGTGGAGACTCCTCAAATACCTAAATCCCAAAAGAAACTGTGTTATTACCCCCATGAACGTCGAAACCCGGACTTTTCTCTGTGGATGGAAAAAGGGGGCGCGACAAGACTAACTCTCTTAAATTGAGTTTGGCTAGGATCCATCGTTGTGGACCTAGAGGGGTGCCTAGCACCTTCCCCTCAAGGTATTTTCGAGCCCTTACCCAATCTCTAGTAACATAAATTAGTACACGGGATATTTTTTCTAGGTGCCCTAACGCACCTTAATCCATTAGGCGACGACTCTTCAAATCTCATACCCAATTCCCAAAAGGAAAGGAGTTTTCCAAAGCATCAAAACCCAAAATCCGCAAGGAAAAAGGGAGCACGACAACAGTATCGACTCTAACATCAACAAATGGAAAAGGATAAAAGGAAAAATAGGAAGTCAAATAGCAACCACAGTTGTCGGCTTCGACTAGATCGGAACAACAGGAAACCATCGAGGATGATGATTATATGATACCTCGAAAATTTGTAATCCCCAATGATTTTGATGACACGAAGTTCGTTGAAGAGATGGAACAAGTTATATTGATTGAGCACCTGCCCGATCGAAAGGTATACCTAGGCATGGGGTTAGGTCCCGAGCTCAGGGAAAAATTCAGTAAATTCCTTATTTAAAAAATGGATTGTTTTCCTTGGTTCCACATTGGCATGATAGGGATTCTATTAGATATTACCACTCATCGACTAAGATTGGGCCCGAAATTCATATTAGTAAAGCAAAAGATAAGGCTACAGTCTGAGTTTAAGCATGCATTCATCAAGGATGAGGTAACCAAACTTCTAAAAACAGGGTCGATTCGGGAAGTAAAATATCCTGAATGGCTAGTAAATATCGTCCTAGTCACTAAGAAAGGGAATAAACTCAGAACATGCGTAGACTATAAAAACTTAAACAAAAAATGCGCTAAAGATTCTTTTCCTTTGTCTAATATCGATCGCATGATCGTTTCCATGGCTGGCCACAATACCCTCAGCTTTCTCGATGCTTACTCCGGGTACAACGAAATACAAATGAACCTGGAGGATCAGCAAAAGACTTAATTTATCACTAAATATGGTATTATTGTTACAATGTAATGTCGTTTGGGCTAAAAAATGTTGGTGCTACTTATCAATATGCAAAACCGAATGTTAGAAGAACAAATAGGTAAATCGATGGAGGTTTATATTGATGAAATACTAGTTAAGTCCCTACGTACAGAGGACCATTTAACACATTTGCAGGAAGCCTTCGACATATTAAGAAAATACAACATGAAGCTCAACCCCGAGAAATCTGCATTCAAGGTCGATTCAAGCAAGTTTTTCGGCTTTATGGTGTCAAATCGGGGAATAAAAATCAACCTCGATAAAATAAAGGCAACCGGAGACATCGTAGTCGTGGAAAACATTAAGGTTGTACAAAGTTTAACCGGACGGATAGCCGCTTTAGGCCAATTCATCTCGAGGTCTTCGGAACAAAGTCACAGGTTGTTCTCATAGCTCAAAAACAAGAACAATTTCACTTGGACCCCGGAATGCCAAAAGTCTTTGGAAGAGTTAAAATGATATCGTTCGAGCCCCTGGTTGCTTCATATTCAGAAGGCGGACGATCAACTCTACATATATTTGGTTGTCTCGGAAGTTGCGGTAAAAGGTTTCCTAGTTCGAGAAGAGCAAGGTATGAAAATTTCTTGTATATTTTGTTAGTAGGACTTTAGGTGAGGCAGAAACCCGGTAACCACACTTAGAAAAATTAGCGCTTCCTAATAAGTGCCTCTAGGAAATTAAAACCTTATTTTCAGTGTCACCCTATTTGCGTTATAACCACCTATCCCGTTCAAAACATTTTGCACAAGCCCGAACTCTCGAGCCAACTGTCCAAATGGGCCGTTGCGATTAGCCGGTACGATGTTGAGTATCAACCCCGAACACCCATCATGTCTCAAATCATGGCAGAGTTCGTAGCCGACTTCACACTAGACCTCGTACACGAGGTTAGAAAGAAACTATTGCTAAAGTCGGGTACATCCTTGGGGGTGTAGACCCTTTACACATATGGTTCTTTAAAGGTGAAGGGGTCAGGGCTAGGCGTCATTTTGAACACCCACAAACAGTAATTAGACAGTCTATCAAAACTTTGAAATTGACTAACAATGAGGCCGAATATGAGGTCATGTTTGCAGGTCTCGAGCTAGCTAAGAGCTTGGGAATAGAGTTCATCAAGGCCAAGTGTGAATCCTAACTTGTGGTAAATCAAGTCAACGGTTCGAGGTTCGGGAAGATCGAATGCAGAGGTACTTAGACAAATTAGAAGTGTCTCTACATTGATTTAGAAAATGGACGCTACAACACGTGCCTCGGGAACAAAATAGCGAGACCGATGCCCTTGCAGACTTGGGGTCATCGATCGAAGATGATGAACTTAGCTCGGGGAGTGTCGTACAACTTTCAAGGTCAGTGATCGAGGAAGGGCATACGAAGATAAACTCCACAAGTTTTACCTGGGATTGGAGGAACTAGTACATCGAATACTTAAAGAACGAGAAGCTTCTATCAGACCCTAAGGAATTGAGGATTCTACGAACAAAGGCTGCATGATTCAAATTTGCCGAGGATGGAACGTTATATAGAAGGATATTCGATGGGCCATTGGCAAAATGTTTGCGACCAGGAGACACCGATTACGTTCTACGAGAAATACATGAGGGCACCTGCGGGAACCGTTCCGGTGTCGAGTCGTTGGTTCACAAAGTTATCAGAGCAGGATACTAATGAATTGATATGAAGAAAGACACTAAAGAATTTGTTTGAAAATGTGACAAATGCCAAAGGCATGCACCGATGATCCACCAACCCGAAGAGCAACTTTATTCAGTCATATCCTCATGGCCATTCATAAAATGGGGGATGGACATCGTCGGTCCCCTGCCATCGGCCTCAGGTAAAGCTAAACTCATTTTATTTATGATTGACTATTTCTCTAAATGAATTGAAGCACATGCTTTCGAAAAATCCAGAGAAAGAGAAGTTATAGACTTATTCTGGGATCATATCATATGTCGATTTGGTATTCCCGCCGAGATAGCTTGTGACAATAGGAAGCAATTTATCGACAACAAAATAACGAAGTTCCTCAAAGATAAAATAAAAAAGATATTTTTGACACTGTATCATCCTAGTGGGAATGGACATGCCGAATCAATAAACAAGACCATCATTCAGAACCTAAAAATGGTTGAACGACGCTAAAAGAAAATGGAGAAAAATTTTGCCCAAAGTCATTTGGGTGCATCGAGCGACGTCAAAGTATCGTACGGGGGCACCACCGTTCTTCTTAGTATATGGTGCTGGAGCTCTGATCCCGGTCGAGGTCGGGGAACCTAGTGTCAGCTTTTGATACACAACGGAAGAAATGAATCACAAGGCCATGAACACAATTCTCAAACTGTTAGAAGAAAAGCGGGAGGCCACCCTCGTTAGCATGGCAGCACAAAAGCAGCGCATTGAAAGATAATACAACCGAAAATCTGTTTACTTTTTTCAACAGGTATATCATCGATCGAACGGGGCCATTTTCTTCTTTTGTATTAGTCCCCCCC